>VNKF01006540.1:0-12103 GCA_008044355.1 Drosophila lacteicornis
GAATGCATATTCTGCTGACATGAAGAAGTCGAACTGGGCAACGTTCCCATTTCTGCATAGATCATAATACACAATAACCCACATTTCTCTTTACACACAATTTCGTTGACATAAGCATATTCTTTATACGTTGTTTAGCTATAAATACCGTTAAGTTTCCTCAATAAAATCAGTAATTGTTTTGACCACAACTCGAGCTTTACTCATTTTGGCTGCATTCAACAGAGGCTGTCGCAGAGTCTTCAGATCCTCATGTGCACCATATATAGTCCAACTGGTTCATGTTCTAGTTGCGGCGACACAAGGCAGACAGTTTATGTACTGTATGCCAGGCACCTAAGCCCAAATTTACAATCTCGAATAATCACAAACATATAACCATTTGCAACTGTTAAGATTATTAAAGTTATCATTATAGCATCGTCTAAGATTATTGCCACTGGGAAAAACTACTTTAAATATTCCAAAGAATACAAAATATAGAAGCTATATTTATGTAAATTGCCTTAAATATAATATAACTTAAATATAATGCCAAGAACGAAAGATACATACTTATAACTTTAATTGTAACCTCATTCTACAATGTACAAGCTCACGAACATACATGTGTACATACACATACATATTTTCACCTTTTAAAAGTGTGTGATTCCCCTGCAAATTCATGGAAAATTTAGAAATTAGAGGTGGAGATGCATCGATTGTTTAAAGATTTTTGGAAGCATCGATGTTTTATGGAGACTATCGATATTTAAAATAGCTAGTTGCAGGGGTATAAAAACTTTGAATTGCCGGAAGAAGGCTTCCTTTCTTTTTTATACTAAAACTTTTACAGCACAAAAAACATATTTTCTTCATTTTTGAAAACATTGAGGTTTTTTTAAAACATCGAAAAACATCCTCTAGTGTAAACGAAATCGATACGTGTTCTCAATAACGTTAGGGTCGGACTTATTGTACACCCACAATATCATAAAAGAGCAAGTATCTAAGATTAAAAAATAGTTATCTAGATCCTAAATGAATCAATTTCAGGAACCAAATGGGCGACATTTACCAAGACCATTACCAAGTGCTAGGAGTGAGCCCAGGTGCCACGGAAGAGCAAATTAAGGAAGCCTTTCGCAAGTTGGCCCTAAAATGGCACCCCGACAAAAACCCAAGTGGAGGAAAGCAGTTTCTAAGCATACTTAAGGCGTACACCATCCTAAGCGACCAAAGGAAACGAGCTGCTTTCGATCATAAAGAGAAGGCCCGTAAAGAGAAGGCCCGTAAAGAGAAAGCCCGTGAAGAAAAGGCCCGTGAAGAAAAGGCCCGTGAAGAGAAGGCCCTTGAAGAGAAGGCCCGTGAAGAGAAGGCCGCGCCTAAGCTCAACCTTGAAAGGCGTCCGTCGGGATCATACACATGGCCGGCCTTCTACATGCCGGACTGGCTGCCAGAAAACGCATACAACTATGTCAAAGTGGCATTATTCATAGGAGGCTGCGTTGGTGCTGGTTATACTACGTACAGATTAGTGCGGACCTGCAGTGCACTTCCAGCTGCAACGACTGGATCGGCTTCGAGTGATATAGGTCAAGCCGTAGTCGAAAGAACCCACATAATTGTAATACCGATGCCAGTGTCGCCGTACACCCCAACTCCACAACTCCCCACTCCGCAGTTTACCTTTGCACAGCTTCCCACTTCACAGCTCCCCACTCCAGCTGCCGAGGAGGCCTCCAAAGCCGTAGCCGCAGGGCCACCGATGATGTTTTCTTTAGTTTCAGCAGCCTGAGCTGCTGTCCATGCCATTATCCGATCAATATACAGGGCCTGGAACTGGATCGTAGGTGTAAAGAATTCCGATGCTGCGTCAGCGTTGGGCACCACCATAACATCGACAGCAAATTTCGTGGCCAGTGCCTCAGGGGAAGGCGTTTCCAAAGTGGGAAAATGGGCTACTGACTTAAAGGCATCGGAAACTGCTTCTGCGGTAGGATCCCGCCTTACTTCGTCGGCTAATTCTTTGGCCAGCGCATCCGTAAAAGTTGGAGGATGGGCCTCAGAATTTAAGGATTACGAAACCAAATCTTCCCTAATTGCTACTTTAGTTTCGGCGGCTTTCAAAACAGTTTTCTGGATCGTTTCTGTTATCATTAAAGCTTTGTGTAAGATCTTCGCCACTTTAATTATGTATCTACGTTAATCTTTACTTAAAAAAAAAAACCTAATAAACTTGCTATGGAAAGCGAATTAACATTGATACTGTCTCACGAATTATTTTTACTAAGCCAACTTAATATTTTGCAAAGGAATATCAAATTACAAAGGGTACCGGTTAGAATATTTAGTTTTAGGAATGATAATATTCTTCTGGTGATACAGATTTGATATATAAACAGAATGGTCTGATTTAAAGATTTTTGGTCATAGAATCGTGACTATTTGGTCACGAAAGTAGCGTAATCACATTTTGTTCTTATTTTAAGAAATTTTTTTCTTGGTTTCAAGATTTTATCTTATTTCATACCACAAAAATCTACAAAGAAGAACACAAATGTTTGAATCAAGTCGAAAAAATCTAAAAACATTACCCACATTCCCATACTAAGATTTCTTTTATTCCTTAAATAAAATAGTTTTGGATTGGATTTAGAATTACTTGTGATTTTATCTGGAATTTTAATTAAATAATATTATTTTAAGTATTCATCTAGCAATAACTGCATTTTATTAATTATCTCCTATTGACCAAAACCTAGTGTCTCACATCAGTGAACATAACTTTTCACCCCGAATTAGTCACTATTATAGTCAGCACTTGCCAGAACCAGTTGGGAATTATACATGTGAAGGTAGTAAAAAAAATAATTAAAGCGTTCATTTTAAGATTGGGGAAAATCTTAAATTAAGTTCATTTTGTTCTAGAAAATACCCTGATAAATCTTAATTTTGGAATTTTTGGACTTATAATAAGATTTAATTTAAGAATGTATAAAGTCTTAAAAGGAGATTTAATTTTTTCTATTAGTGTACTTAAATTTTATTTATTTATTTATTTACATACTGCTTGCATAAAGTTAAAACTACTTAAATTTTAAATCGAATATAATCAATGGTAATTAAATCTAATATAGATTTTTGGATGACCAAACAGGACCAATCTGTCAGGAAAAATGACAAATAGGCATCACTGCAGTTGGTTGCCAATAAACCGATAGGTTGGTGCCATCGCTATCGATGTTCTGAATTGTGGCAAATAATTGTTATTAACTTTAGCAAATATTTATATATGTAGGTCCTTAAAAGTAAGAACAGCACTGGTGAGGCGGCGAGAAAATCATAAATATACAGTCTCATTCTGATGACAATTTTGAAGGAAGGAACGCAATGGGTAACGCATTTGGTTCTGGGCAAGATCACTACGAAGTGCTGGGTGTGCACCCGGAAGCCACGGGAACGAAAGTTACGAAAGCCTTTCGCAGCGCGGCGTTAAAATGGCATCCAACAAGAAGATCTCCCGGAGCAATCGACGAGGCATACCGCGTCCTGAGCGATCCAATAAAACGGACTGCATATGATGAATCCAGGTAAATGGAAGAAGGACAAGTGCTTACAATTAAAAACTTTCTTTCCATGACGTTCAGACTTTCAGGCGGTGCATGGAATCCTAAAGGCGTATTCTACAGTGTGTGCATCGTCCTGGCGGGAGTTGTAACCTACAGACTATGGCAGAGTGGAAAATTGGAAGAAATAAGTCAGACTGCGATCGATTGGGCTTCAGAAATAACGGGTTACCGTACTGACTTACAGTCCCAACTAGCTACATCGGTCCGTGCTTTAATAAGTGCATCAATGGAAGCCATCTCAGAAGTTGGAAAGTACGTTTCTGAATTAAAAGATTCCGAAACTGCATCTACTTTAGGATCCGAGATAGCTAAAACGGCCAGTTCTTTGGCCAGTGCATCAATGGAGGCCGTCTCAGAAGTTGAAAAGTACGTTTCTGAATTAAAAGATTCTGAAACTGCATCCGCTTTAGGATCCCAGATAGCCACATCGGCCAGTTCTTTGGCCAGTGCATCAATGGAAGCCATCTCAGAAGTTGGAAAGTACGTTTCTGAATTAAAAGATTCTGAAACTGCATCTGCTTTAGGATCCCAGATAGCCACATCTGCCAGTTCTTTGGCCAGTGCATCCATGGAAGGCGTGTCAAAAGTAGCAAAGTGGTTTCAGAATTAAAAGACGCTTATCCCGATTTCTACTGATGCTAGATTATTTTATTCAAGGTGCTCTGCACTTGTGTATTAGCTTTAATACACTTGTAAATACAAATTGTTTGTTAATAATGAAGAATGCCCAAAAATCGGAAATACAAACATAAGTAAATCATTTAATATGTTACAAACTTTGGATAAACTTAAAAAAAAAAATTAAGTAAAACATGTGGGAAAGCTACAGTCAAGTGTGACCGACTGTGAGATACCCGGTACCCAAAGCATTGTGGGTGAAATTAAATAGCACATGAACATGGAAAAAAGAAAATGTTGACAAATGAGAACAAAAAAAGAGTTCCATAACAAATACCGTCAAATCGGTCTCACTAAATATATTGCTTTTTGCTGAATTTGCAGCCACTTTGCACAAAAGCAAGAAAAATGATTTAAATAAATAAGTTTCCAGCGGCCTGGTTTTTCCGCCGTGAAATTGTGTAATTATTTGTATTATTATTAACTTGTGCGCAGTGTCATAGCCGCATTATCAGATTTCTGGCGTGAAAAGCAGCCAAACTGCCCGCACCAGCGACGACTATCGAAGACGGGCCTCCCGATAGTGCCATGCTATCGATAATCTCTGCTCAGACGCAATGCTGCCAGATTTTGAGAGATCAAATAAGCTAGATTGAAGAAAAAAATATGCTAGAATTTCGTTGGAAGTTGGTAGTCATGGTAGATTTTGGCAACATTTGCCATGACGTCGAAATCCATATCTATAACATTAAGAAAAAAAAGCTTTGCCTTATCGATAAAAATTACCAAAAATTATAATACAATCGAAAAACAGAACATGTTGTGTTATAAATTTTTTAAGCCGAAATTAGCTAAGTGATATTTGAAATAAGCCATATTTTAAGCTGTATGCATTTCAAGTATTTTTCAAGCTATTTCATTTGAAAATATGCTAAATCTAGCTTGAAATAAGCTAAAATGGCAACAATGCTCAGACGTGGTTTTTCCCATTTTGGCGAAGCGATGCAACCGATTTGAGAGCTGTTATTCTCGAAATAAACAAACGTATTGGCGCGAGGTTTCCATCCTGCACGAGAGCCACCTGCAAGTACGGCCGTGAAGGGGAGCAGCCAAGAGGTGTCGACGACGCGTGGGCAGCCAGGGGTTTGTGCAACAGTTTTGGAATCGAGTGGATTTGGGATCTCTCCCCAACTGGCCTGGTCTGGTAGTGGTGAGTCCGAGGCCCGGATGCGATAAGGGGCTGCAAGGGGCGGGGGAAGTGCTCGCTGATTACTGCGCATTACGTGGAACGCGATCGCCTCGCATTGCAGGCTCGAAAAGATAACTGAGACGCTATGTCGGCGGCCCCGAATTCTGCTGAGCCAGCGGAGTTGGCGCTCTTTGTGGGCAACGACAGCAAAACCAACAACAACAACAACGGCAGCAACAGAGCCAGCAGCCAGGGAAACAATACTACTCCAAGGAAATATGTCACTCCCGGAGCGGCGAGCTCCATCAGAATGTGCCCCGCCAGCAACTCGAGCAACACCAACAACAACAGCAAGCAACTAAATGGGATCTGCCAGCAGGCCCAGGCGGGCCACAAGCTTATGGTCATCATGCGCGGTCCTCCGGGCAGCGGCAAGTCCACGCTGGCCGAGTCCCTGCTGCGCCAGAGCCGCCAGCTCGAGCGTCACGGCGTGCAGGAGTTTGTCCTCAGCACGGACGACTACTTTAAGACGCGCCACGGATACGAGTTCAATCCCACCCTGCTGCCGGCCGCCCACGAGTGGAACCAGCAGCGGGTGCGCGAGAAGGCCGTCCGTGGCTGGAGTCCCATCTTTGTGGACAACACCAACACGATGGTGTGGGAGATGCAGCCCTACGTCCAGATAGCCGTGAAGTATGGCTACGTCCTTGAACTGCTCGAGCCGCAGACCAGCTGGTGCAAGTCGGCCAGCAAGCTGGCGCAAAAGAATGTCCACCAGGTGCCCAGGGAGAACATACAGCGAATGCTGGAGCGCTACGAACGCACCACGGTCGCCGAATTGATTCGGGTGAGCCCTAAATCGAAAGCCTCTCTCTTCCACGGTCTCTAATCCCCTTCCCACAGCTAATGAAGGAGACAAAGTACACGGTGACACTGCCGCAGCTGCGACAACATCCTCCCCTGCCAGCTCTGCCTGTCGTCGCCAACTTCGCCGAGAAGGTGCCATCGAATGCTTCGGTTCCAGCGCAGCCGATCAAGCTGAATGCCAACGCACAGACCTGGGTGCCCTACGAGCAGGGAGCGCCCTCCTACTGGTCGCAGGCAGCGGAACTGCCAGACCTCGGGACCTCAGCTGCTCCAGCTTCGGGGGTGCGTGAGAAGTCACTGATCGAGCTGCTGCGCGACGACTGCAAGGTGGAGGAGACGAAACCAAAGACGGAAGCCGGCGAGCCGAAGCCCTTCCAGCGGCACTGCCTCAACTGCCCCAACGAGCCGGGGGGGTTCGCCCTGCTGCGCCAGATGTATCCCAACAAGCAGATGACGGGCCTCTGGGACCTGTTTGTCAAGTGCAAGGCCGACGTGGACTGGGCCGTCGATATACTAATCAAAGAGGACGAGCTGAACGCCGAGACGGGCTCGGATCAGTTCGGATCGGAGGTAGTCCTCAGTCCAGAGGAGGCCTTGCAGTTCCAATGCGACTGCGCCCATCCGCTGAAGGGCCAGGAGGGCTCGTCCCCGGCTACCACGCCGCGTTCCTCGTCGCCGTCTTCGTCGGCCGCCAAGCCCGGGCCGAAGCCGCAGCGTCAGGCGCGCAACAAGCGCTCTGCCGGGCCCACCAACAAGGAGCTGCAGCTGCAGATCGAGAACTGCTTTGTCCTGGGTAATGTGGAGCCTGAATAAATTACAAATAAATTACTAAAATGTGATGTTTCAGGCGACGAACAATACTCGGAGCACACGCGAAAGATCCGCGACATTCGCAATGGGGTGCTCGATCAGCCCACTGTGCCGGAGGCGGAACAGGAGGAGCCACTGGAGGAAGAGGTCGACCCCGAGGACAATACTCTGCTGGAAATGGATCTGGGCAGCATGTTCATTGAGCGCCTGCGCGCCCAATTCGACGCCGAAGACGAGATGCTGCCGCTGGAGTTGCCGCAAGAGCTGCCTGCCGCCACCAAGATCTTTATGCCGCGTCAGCTGGCCAAGCAGCTGTACATGCTGTGGAAGGAGGCCGTCTACAATCAGCTGGAGGAGCAGCGCCAGCAGACGCTGCGCGACGACGAACAGTTCGCCCGCCTGCTCAAGCATCCGGAGTACGCCGAGTGCAGCGAGTCGCCGAGCAACGTGGGCGAGTTGCTGGACATGGAGCTGGCATGGAGTATCTACAACAGCGAACAGCAGCTGGCCGCCCGCAAGCAGCCGCCCAACGACGACATTGCCACCCATCTGACCAAGATGAAGCTGTGCGAGACCTTCCCCGAGATACCCAACGACACGGTGCTCGAGACCTTCATGGCCACGGGCAGCAACTACGGTAGGACGGTCGAGGTCCTGGGCGGCAATGTGCAGAGCTCGCTCAGCGGCGCGGAGCTCTACGAGCAGGCTCTGCGAGAGGGCGAGAAGGTGAGGCTAGAATGTAAAGTAAATACCTTATTTCCTGCTCACTTCCGACTCCCTATCCCTCAGCTGGAGGAGCAGAAGCAACAGGAGAAACGCCTGCAACAGAGCTCCTCCTCCGGCCAGCGCTCGAGCTCCCAGTCGCAAAGCGGCCGCTCGCCGCTGCTGCACGAGGAGGCCAAGTGCGCGGCCCTGCGGGATTTTGAGGAGACCCGCAACCTGGCCGCCCACCACTCCCAGTTGAAGGCCGAATGCTACCTGAAGGCCAAGCAGGCGGTGCAGCGTGGCAATGGCAACGTGGCTTTGTACTACTCCGAGATAGCCAATCTGCACAAGCAGAAGATCGACGCCTTCAACCAGCGGGCGGCCAACTGCATCATGGAGGTGCACCGGCACACGCAGAACAACCCGGACCTGCTGGACCTGCACTACCTGCACACAGTGGAGGCGATCAGCTGCCTGGACTTGTTCCTCGATCGCCACATCACCGTGCTGCGCAACTGCACGCGTGTCTACAAGCATGTCTTCATCATCACGGGGCGGGGTCTGCACAGCGCCAACGGCGTGTCCACCATTAAGAACCGTGTCAAGTCCAGGCTAGCCGAGCGACGCTTGCGGTGAGTCCAGCCACTTGGCTTCCACTTAGTCCTTGCTAATTGCTTTCCCCGACGCAGCTGGCAGGAGGTGAATCCGGGATTGTTGCGCGTAAAGGTCTTCTCGGCGTCGCGCCACTCCAAGAACTTCTGATCGGACTTCAGGCGGCCACATGGAGGAGAACCGATACAAGCTACCTCAAGCCTCATCCTCATCGATTTTTGTAACGCGGATTACAAAATTCTCAGTCCGAAATTCTTAAACCCTACTCTCGCGTAGGAAAGTATGTTTGCTATGTGTTCGGCCAAGACATTCCTGTTATCGTAATACTTTTACCAACTACTTTAAATGCTCGTTAATTTAATTTCCCACCCAACGTTGAAGTTATGCTTCTACCAAATCAGAAGTTCGTGTCAGACGCGAATTAAGAAAGAATTTTCGAACGTGGTGCTCCAATTATCTTACAAAGAGATATGTCTATGCAAAGAATACTTATTTTTATACCCTTTCCACAAAAACTATCGTCTAAGAGTCGTAGTCGTAAGATAAATTTAACTCAAAATATATCATTCAAGATAAGTATTTTCTATAATAACGAAAAACATCGCATTTATTCGCAGCTCTAATGGGGCCGAAAGCGGTCATTTCAGGCATTCTTTTGCGACTCCCAGACGACGTCCTCTTCAAAGTTAACCGACCCATTCAAGGACTTATTATTATCTATGCTTGGAGTTTAGAAATCTTGAATATCAATAGAAAATCGGGTGTTTTCTGCCACGACCGCAAATTAGAAATATTTCCCTGCCACAGCTTAAGGAGCATCGCATCATGCAGTGGCGAGAACAAAATGCTGCGCTGGATCTAGTTTTCATTAATCTTTTTACAAAAATATTTATAATTTCAAGAACAATAAGAAATTAGGGATGGGAAGGAAGGTTTAGGGAAGGAAATATCGCCTAAAAATCGATATTATGTTGTATTTTTTTTAGTTAGTCTGCCGATTTTGAACGGACCATTTTTCCCCATGTAAAATAATGGACCATTCTCGAGAATGGAGCTGAATGTGGAACAAGGCTATCAGATTTTCTATATACTCGTAAATAGAAAGCAAGGTCGGAAATCGAACAAAAATTACCCTTAAATTTAATGTTTACGTGACCCTCTTCTCCCTTGGGTTATTCCCATATCGCTGCCTATAATTTTCTTTATAGCTCGCGGCGCAGGTACCGCGGATTACCTTGCACCTGTAGATATTCCCGCTGATTATCCGCCCTCTACCTGGAAGATTAACCCACCGAAATACATACAAGTTAAGTTAATGTTTGAAACATGGAAAGACAATCTTTATTAACCACAAAAACTAAAAACTTCTAGCCTAATCTGGCAACCATGCAACTACTGTCTGATCAGCGCCAGGATACACAAGACGCTGTGTACACCTGCCGGCACTTACAGCTTATATTTCGTAACTTAGTCTAGAACATTGATGGCAGTCTGAGCGAGTGCTCCATGGCTTTGGTTGGAATCGGGGTCTCGACTCGGCCACTAAGTGGGGTCCTGCGCTCCCGGCGATTGGTTCTCCTTGCCGCTGTGCAGGCGGTTGCCGATGGCCACCAGTTCCATGAGATTGGCCCGGCTGCGTTTGGGGGTGTAACGCGAGGAGCTGGAGTTCAAGCTGCCGCTGTTGGCCTTCTCGCGCGGCGGGGTGTTGAGGAAGACGCCCTCGAAGATGGTCTCCAGGCTGTTGCTGCGGCTCAGCGTGTCCCGGGAGTCGTCGGCGTCGCTGGGCGGGCTGATCTGGGCGTTGATCTCGTGCAGAGCCACGTACTCGGGATTGTTCTGGCGGGGCTCCACCTCCTGGGGACGGGGGAGGAGCCGCTGCTTGGGCGTCTCGATGTCCGAGAGGTTGAGGTCGTCTATCGGCGACGGAGTCCGTCCGTGCGGGGAGAAGGCGCGGATTTCGAAGGCCGGCAGCTCATCGCAGCTGCCCACTGGAGACTCTTCCTCCCGCTCGAAGGCCAGGGAAAGGTCACTTTCGCTCTCCAGATCCACCGAGGACAGCGAGCACTGCAGCTGCTCTCTGCCGCGCTCCTCCGTAAGCGTATTTACTGCATCCGAAAGGTCCATGTTCTGGCTCGTCCTGATGGCGCGTCGGTTTCTTATATACATTCCCACAGGCCACGGATTTGCCTGCCTGCGATTCGCGGAAATCTGCGGCTCAGGTAGGCGGGGTCAGGTCACGGTGTTCGTTTTCGGTCCCTCGCTGCCGCTCCGGTCGGCTGGGTAATATTTAGTTATAGAGAAACAAACAATTTGAAATCCCAACAATTTTACAAGCCGTCAGTTCGCTAGAGGTGGGAGAAACCGGCGCTACCTGTGCGGTCAGTGTTGCCAATTTGGCCGGAAAAGGGCAGTGTGCTCGCCGACCATAATGCTGAAATTGGCCAGAAAAATGAGTGGATTTCCTCCCCCTCGGCAACCGGTCACACTTAAAAAACGCAGGATAACAGCTATAAAAAAGCTAAAAATAGCTAAAAAGTGTTTAGCTGTTTTTAGCTATTTATAGCTATTTTGTACATGTTTTCCAGCTATTTTTGGCGTATTCATAGATAGAAAAAAGCTAAATAATAGCTAAAATTGCTTAGCTATTTTTAGATATTTTTAAGCTATTTTTCTACATAAATGTTAGCTATTTCAAGCTAAATTCATGGGGCGGTAGTTATCTAAAGTTTAAATTGGCATAGCGACATAAGATCGCCGCCATAATTTCGCCCAGTACATTTTGTCCGCGAAATTATGGCGCTTTTTTGGCGATCTTATGACGCCGAAAAACTTTATAAGATCGCGCGAAATTATGTCGATTTAAAATTATTTGCGGCGGACTTATGACGCTTTATGCGACATAATTTCGCCATCCGCGATCTTATGACTCCGAAAAACGTCATAAGATCTCGCGAAATTATGTCGTTCTATATTACTTGTTCAAAAATGCATGTGTGTACATCAGGGGTCCGCACCACCAACATCGAACACTCTATGGCTAGATATGAGAAAAAAAAACAGCTAAAATATATTGTTATATGGCAACTAAATTAGCTATAACCTAAAAACTAGCTATTTAACGCTAAAAAAAGCTAAATTTAGACACATAATTACAATTAGTCTTCACTGATTCTTCTGTTCCCTTTTGTNGCATACTATACGTGAGCGGCAGCGACGCCGACTGAGAAAAATCCTATCCCGCGGGATAGGGCCGTGCGGACCCCTGTTTTAAAGAGAAAGATACTCGGAACTTGATCTGCAGTAATTCAGAGATTTGATAGAGAGATTTTTGGGAGATTTCGGGGGTATCTACGGCAGAGTTACCACCTATGATTCAGGCCAAGGCGACCCACCACAAAGAGAAGATTGCAATGGGGCGGAAAGCAGACTGACGACCGACTGACTGTGGGGGTTAGAAGGTTGTCTCCGATCTGGGCACGATGGCGAGACAACAATGCGGCGAAATCGGAAATGGAGATGGATCACGTAGCCGGCCGTGGTGGCCAGCGATTATAGGCGCTATAAAGAGCCGGAGTCGCCGCCAGACACCGAGCAGTAGACGATCCAATCCACACGTAAACGGCAACATGAAACTCGGTCTCTGGTTTGGCATCTTCGCCATCGCCGCCGCGCCGGTTAGTATTTGAAG
>VNKF01006564.1:0-15831 GCA_008044355.1 Drosophila lacteicornis
TGTATGAACAAAGGCATAACAACTATTCTGTGTTGCTGCTAGGATATCACATAAGTATTAGTTGATAGTTATAATCGCGGTCAGACAAGTTCCAGTCCATCAACTCAATTATGCAATTAACTTCTTTCTAACTGTATTGCAAAGGTATTACTATTACTGTTAATATCCCAAAAAGTATACAAAGCTCGCTTTCGCCATCCGTATTTCGGATTTTATATATTCGTCTAGACATAATCGAATAATTTGCATGTGCTACGCCTAATTTAACTCCATTGTTTTATTTATAACTGCTCCACAAAGCGAATACACACACACGCATGCCGCTACAGCAATAATTCTAAACTAAAATAACCGCAAAGACCTCTAATTACATGAACACACATAAGCGTATTCATTATTTTTAAAGTAAACCTCAATGTCATTCAACTGTAGAAATGTGACGTCGTCCAAAGCGCCACAGCACGCTTTTATTGTATGAAACTTATTCGTGAGCTACAGGAGGTACAGGTACCCAACCCTCCCTTTCCTCACATTGTGTTAAAATCCAGAGACAGTATACAACAAATAAAACAAGATATTTTGAAAAGCTGAATCCGATTTTTGAGATAAACTCCGCTCCGCTTGACTAATGCCTTCTCGCTGGCAATTTTAATCGAGATTAGGCCTTGCAAATTAAACATTTCGGCCAATTTAATATGTAAGTATCTTAAAAAAAAAGGTTTAACACATTTGTAGGCCATAATAAGGCTGCTTTTAGGTCAACAACTTACAGGTTTTTCGATAATCTTGTCAGCCGATTTGTTTGAAACTTAAAATTTTTCGAATTAAGTTAAGTATGTTATGGTATGTTATTTATGCATGCTTTCAGCACTTTTCCTCGAGATTTTGATCCCTAGTCCGGGCTACTTACAGTGCTTTCATTACTGATTAAGGTCCAGCTTCTTAACTTTCTGCTAAAATTTCTCGGACTGATGAGGAACCTGTTAAGAATATTTGCTTTCCATTACCAGAGACTTTTTGTGAAGTACTTGTCGGCTCGAATAAAAATCAGCAGAAGGAGAGTCAAAAATAATTAAAGGAACCCTGTGCTTGCGCCTAACAGCACCTGTAATCCTTTCTCGTTTGGATAAATTATTGGCGTCGAGAAAACCGATTTTCTTACCTTACCTTTTCGGACAGATATTAATCTGTAACCTTAACATTGAAGTAACTTAACAGGGTTTCGTTTGGGAAAATAGAACCTTAATTTTAAACTTGTAGATTGGACCACATGTTAATCTTACCCCGTCTACACTTGTGTTACATATGCTCGGCGACTGTCGCTAGTTGCTTCAGTTAATGGACAAATCTCTCGAAATCACTGTAGAACACTGTCCAGTTTCTTGACTCACTGCTAAAATTTTTCGGACTGATAAGAAACCTGCTAAGAACATTTGGCTTCCATTACCTGTGACTTCTTGTTAAGTACTTGTCGGCTCGAATAAAAATCAGCAGAAGGAGAGCCAAAAATAATTAAAGGAATCCTGTGCTTGCGCCTAACAGCTCCTGTTATCCTTTCTCGTTTGGATAAATTACTAGCGTCGAGAAAACCGATTTTCTTGCCTTACCTTTTTCGGACAGATATTAATCTGTAACCTTAACATTGAAGTAACTTAACAGGGTTTCGTTTGGGAAAATAGAACATTAATTTTAAACTTGTAGTTAAACTTATCCCGTCTACACTTGTGTTACATATGCTCGACGACTGTCGCTAGTTGCTTCAATTAATTGACAAATCTCTCGAAATCACTGTAGAACATTATTTGTGAGCGCCGTTAAATGAGTACATAAATGCTGCACCTATGTTTGATGTATCCATAAATCAATCTTAATGGAACCCTCATGATCGCATTGATATCGTTTGCTCAGGTGACACCAGCAGCCGGGGATGCGTAGTACGACGTACGTGCTCTGCCTGTTAGCCGCCTGGTCAATGGGCGAGAACAAACGTTTCCTTGTTAGCTATTTGGCGTGAAATTCGAGTCCGAAACCCACTGTGCCAGGCGGTGAGAACCGCGGTGCCACTTCCCGATACCGCACCCGCTCCCGGTGCCGCCCCACCCCGCCTAACGGCTGGGCCAATATCAATAAACAGAGACGGACGCCCGGACTGCTACCAAGTCACGCAGCCGAAATGGGCACGGCCAAACAAAAAGAGACGGGCCACTAAGTAAGTGGCATAAATAAAAGTCAAAACCAGAACGAGAATCGCCGACCATCGAGCATCCAGAAGAGAGAAGAAAGCCGCAGCAGCAGAAGAGTCACACACAAAAAAAAAAAAGAAAAGAAACTGCCTTTATCAGAAGGTAAAATGGGGCATGTTACATATATTTACTTGCGTAAATAAAAAATATAATATTGTTTTAATATAAAACAAACGTGCAAAGATAATGTCTAGGATTCACGGCTGTTTCTGGACGGAGTCAATGTCTGTCATCAGTATCCGTTTACCAATCATCCTTAACAACATTCAGCGTTTATAATCATCCCAATCTTGCGTTAAGACGTTTTATATTTATTAAAAAGAAATCTTTCCTTATCAGTTAATAATAAACAGTTTCTAAAAAGTTCGGCATTAAAAAGAAATGTTTTTCTCCACGGAAAGATTAATCTAAAATAGGATTTCCATAGTTTTTTGGTTCATTTCTTTTTACATTATTTCGCTGAGTGTATCGGCAATGGCAGCGCCAGAATATGAAAGTTGCGCCTGCGCCGACGTCGACGCCGACATCGAAGCTCTCCCGTCAGAGTAGGAATCAGTTGCGAGGCAGAAGCGCGCGAGTCAAGAACGCCGACCGGAGCAACCTGAACTGGAGATCAATCATCGCATAGAGATGGCCTGGATGACTTTCCTGCCACTGCTGTTGGCAGCAGTGACGCTGGTCTCAGCGACCCCATTAGGCTCCACCACGGAGCCACTGCCTGCCCCGGCAGCGGCACCTGCAGGTGCTGAGCAGAGCCCCATCATCAAGGAGGAGCATTTCCCGGCCATGGCCCCGCCCCAAGCGATCGAGTCCAGCGGATCCAGTGGCCAACCCGTCTTGCTGCAGCCGCCGCCCATTCCAGACTCGGACTCGGACTCGTTGCATCGTCGCACCATCACCTACGATCAGCGGCAGGAGGGACAGTACAATATTCGCGCCGATCTGGAGAACTTCATGATCCTGCTGATTCCACCCGGCCCGCAGGAGGGGATCAGCCTGCTGGAGCTCCTGGGCAGAGGATCCAGCAAGGCAAGCGGCGCCAACAAACGCAAGCATTCCCTCCGAAGCAGTCCCTTGAAGTCCTTCTACCAGAAGAACCATCTCCAGAAACTGCAGCAGCAAAAGCACCAGGATTCCTCTCCAGCTGCGGCCCTTCCGGAATATATCGAGGGCCGCTCCCCCTACCACGTGGACATCTCGGCCAGTGATCCCGAGCAGGCGCAGCGTCTGCAGCGCCAGCAGGTGGACGTACTGCCGCCCCAACTGATTCCCATGCCGCAGCTGATCAAGCCCTTCCACCTCGAGGCGGAGCCGGAGCTGATCCAGGCCCTGCCACCAGTGGCCGCCGGCAGCAGCAGCAGCAGCAGTGCGGGATCGAATTTCTTTGAGGGCTACAACCACCCCGGATCCCAGTACTTCCGCAGTTCTCGCTCCCTGCGAGGCGATAGCTACCTGAACACCAATCGCCTGTCCGGAGGTGACTTCGGCAGCAGTTCGCGCTCCATTAGTGCTCCCATCTACCGCGGCGAGTTCGGAGGCGCTGGCAATGGAATGTATCCGCCGATAGATGCCCCATCTTACCTTGTGGACCAGGCTCGCAGCTCCTGGCAGCTGGACGAAGAGCCCACAAAGGTTCAGGCGGCCGAGCCGGAGATAGTCAGCTTCGACCTGCTGGCCGATGACGACGACCTGGCCGATTCCCGGACCCTGCTCCGTGACGGACTGGCGCGCTGCGCCCGCGGAGAGCGCCGAGATAGCTACGGGGCCTGTCGCCAGATCGAGGGCTACTGAGGGAGGAGCGAGAACTGCCAGACTGCCAGCCTAAATGTTAGTTTCAATTTACTTTGCACACACTCTAGAATTAAGCTGACGCAACTGTCTTACCAATAAATAAAAAAAACTTAATCGCCACTGAGAAAAAAGTATAATCATCCTTATAAAGGGGTTAATAATTCAATTATTATTTACAAAAACGTGTCCCCAACTGTAAATCACCGCTTAGATAACTTGCCCAGGCCAATGGCGGAAGTGGGCGCTGATGATAATGATGCGCTGAAGGATGAGGCCAGCATCTTGACAGCCGGGGGCCACCAGCGGCAAGTACTTTCCACACATAACACATAAAGGCCAACTGCTCCATCATAATTTGTGTGGAGATTTTCTATGCGAAACCAGTTTGCAGGTAAGCACACCCGATTGATGGTTGATGGTGCTCCCAGCCAGCCTCTTCCTGTGGTCAAGTCATTGAACCTGCGCCCAGAACTGCAGCGAGACGGGATAAGTGGAAAAGTCAACAGAGCTCCGGACAAAGACATATTGCAAATTAGTATAGTTGTGATGATTTTCGATTTCTTCTAAGCTTGGCCCCGAATCGAGGTTATTAGGTTAACATTTTTCGAACTCATTCCAAGTCCCATATAACGTAAAGAACATGTAATAATAAATATTATTTATAATATATACTTATCGTATAAATTGGATCAATTTAACCTGACCAGAGCATTTTAATTCAATAATTAGTTGAACCCGTTTTGAAATATGAATATTTTTATCGGCATAGAGCTGCGAGTAAAACAATAGCACCGCCAGCATAAGCAATTTTTAAATACATATGTTAGTTGTCCAGCTCACCATTTTAACTTTAGGGAAATATTGAAAATAATGTTAGAAATGGGAGACTATAGCTAATCTAGGAATGAGACAAAATTTATAATCATATCTTTAGTTTTCAAGTTAAATAAAGAGTACATAAAAATTACAAAAATTGGCAAAAGATAATAGTACCAATTTGTGAAAAAAAAAATGGAACCGTACAAAATTTATGAGTTAAACATATTGAAATATTAAAACTCTGTTTATCTTCTTTATGTAATATTTGATTAAGAATTATTTATAGCCAATATCAGATGTCTAGTCCTTTGGCATAGAGTCAAGAAGGTCCTGGCATCGTTTCTGGGAAATTTTATTTTCAAGACTCATTAATTTGTTTCCAATGTGATCTACTGGTGGTTGACTTGGATGCACTTACTGCCCTATTGATATCAGATCAGAGATTTTCGATCAAATTAAGGTCAAGGGAGTGTTAAGGGTGCCAGACAAATCGCTGATAGATTGATCAAAGTAAGCTAATAACTGGTATACCAAATTAATCCGAGTTGTACAACCAGAGATGACCAGATTTCTTGCCTCCCAGATAGATAGCACATCTCGAGGAGCTTGTATGGTTGCTTGGAAGCATTAGAAATGCACTGCACAGAAGATTCCCACAGTGCCCTGGCAATGCGGAAGTCTTTGGTCCGATCGGCGGCCATTCAACTGAGTCCAGAAATCGGGTTTTCGTGGTCTTCTGATCCAGGTGGGCTTGCACTTACCTTCACCGCCACCAAGAAACTCGACTCATTCGCCGCACGCCGTTGGAGCACATCGGTCCTGTGATCTCTGCTCTCTGCTGGGAAAATGTGCAAGTTCACCAATCGGCTGTTCGTCTTCGCCCTGTTGCTACCGGTGCTGGGTGGGATTCTGGCCCAGCCCGCTGGTGGAAGGAGGAACGTGGTCAGCGACCTGCTGGAGGTATTGTACGAAGACTACAACGACAACGGCTTCCATCAGGAGGACGTGTTCTACGATCAGCGCCAAAAGGGAGCGGAGAACCTGCAGCTGAGTGTGGATGGCGTTGTCATCGCCATGGCTCCCCAAATGGGTTCCAGCTGGCTTTACTCGATGGCCGAATACTACTTAAGTGCGTACTTCTAAAGGGTTTTACAAATACGCCAATAAATGGGTGTAAACAAATCTTCCCCAGGTGAAATAATGCAGCGTCAATCTACTCCCGAGCCAGATACAAACCAGTTGTACGACAAGGAGCCCATCACAGAGGCAGCGAGTTCTGGAGCTAGTGAGAATCCTACCAAACCCCCGGACAATTCCAATAGTGATTTAGAGAGTAGACAACAACACATAATATCGCCCCACAACTCCAGGCGGTGAGTAAATACTTTTGCAATTTAAATATAGAACAGAAGTAATTCGGTAATATATTACCTCTTCACAGTACTCCATCACAATTGCTGAACTTGTTGAAGATGCTTAAGAGTTCAAAGGCCTAATAATACGAATCAAGGCCTAATACGAATTTTAGAACTCATATCAGACCCTTTGTTGTAAGTTATATTCCTATAAGCTTTGGAAAAAAATAAATATAATTATTTCGAGTCCCGTTGTAGAGGAGGAAGTCACGTTTTTGTTCGGTCGAACCCATATAAGATTGTCCCCTAACAAAGAATAGATTTTTTAAGAGATCAAACAGTTTTAATATCTTCACAAAGATGCTAATGCTAAATGATCTTCTTAGTATACATAATTCCTGGTATAAATCTCGTTGAAAAGTTACGTTTTCATTAATTTCTGACGCCATTTAAAAACAAGGTGGCAACCTCGCAACATTGCGACTCTTTTCGAAAATGGCAGCATTAGAGAAGTAAACAACTGAAAGCGACCAGACTCCGCTGTCCGAAGCGCAACACAAAAACATATGATCATATTTAATGATGTCCCTATGTAGGTATGTACATATGTATGTGCATATACGATGATGATATGTGGAGCTTAACATCTAAAATTTGTCGTTTTTTAAAAAACGTTTGCGCTCTTTTTCTCGAAACTCGCGGCGTGCCGCTGGCGGGGCGCCCTGCGGGTTTCTTATTATGAACGCTTTCTCGCAGTGGGCCTGCGGATTGTATGTCGGGGCCTCTGGCTCGTCGTCCCAGTCTTCAGTGGACTCCACAATGAATTTACGAGATTCTGGCTCGGGCAGCTTGTCTGGATTCATGAAGTGCACCAGCGTGGAACGATTTGGACAGTTTCTAACGTGGGTCTGGAATTCGAGGATGAATCACGTACGGGTCAAAGGGCTTATTTTCCTACTCACCTGCATGTCAGCCACCGAGTAAACATGTGTGCTCTTGAAAGGGCAGCTAACCATTTTTGCAGCCGGATAGTTCTTTGAACAACGGCTCAGGTGCGAGGCCAGGCGGATTGGCAACACAAGGTGAGCACTGTTGTAGGGGCACACCACATACTCCTCAGTATTCGGTCCTGTTACGCTTTGCGACATATTAAACTTGAAAAGAAAAATTAGTTTCCTCCGCTCCAATCGTTGTAGGACTTAAACTCAAAAGCTGCCAGACTTGATGAATCGTTGCTTCTCACAGTGACACAGTGAGAATGAAACTTCAAAGCTATTTCGATATTTGCTGTTACGGCAACTTTTTAGTGGTGTAACCAAAAATATCGTATACAACATCTGAGATAGGAACATTACACAGTGATGGTGGAATATTTTGAGAAAATTTTGAATGAAAATTTATACAGAATTTGACAACTGAGACGGTGTCATTATAGACGGTGGACGGTAGATGGGGGGGATAGTGGGGATAGTGTGAATTACTACCGAATTGGTAGTCCGCGGTAGACAAAAAACTCTTCTGATATAAAATTAGTTTTGTTTTAAATTTCAAAAGTATTTTTTTAAACAATTGACACATTTAACAGATAATTTAATGCCCTATTTGTAGTTTTTTTTGAAGGCAAATTCTCTAATTTCGTCAGAGTCAACGCAACCAAATTCCAAGTTATACTCTGTTTAGACTGGGGCCGCAACAGCATAATCTCGAAAAAGTCGCAACATCGACTTTTCCCCCCATAAGCTGTGCGTGTGCTAGAAAGTGATAGGAAAGAGCCGCAACAGCGAGTTGTTGTGTGTTTAACTTAGTATATGGTGCTTTTTATTACGAGGTCTTTGTGCGCCCAAATCACCTGTTTTGAAAGCAAATATTTACAGCAATGAAATGGACAGAGAAGCAAGTTTTAAAATTCTGTCGTGGCTTCGTAATAGCTCCGCTCTTAGCTTATATGCGCAGGATCTTATTAAAATTTGGGTTAATTCGGTGCAAAACGGGCAACTTTTAAAAAATTTGTTGTGGCGAAACGGCTGGAGCTAGTTTATTTATTTAAATGACATATAATAAGGTAACATTTAGACAATTTTTCTAAAAATGTAGATTTTTAGTAATCGTGTACACCCACTTTGAAAATGGCACTTTTCAGGGGAGCGCTTTAAAGTTTTGACTGCCCATACATCGAACACAGAATGACCTCCGTTCAACTAACCATTACTTCGTTATTTTTGCTCCGATCGATGTCAAATTTAGACTTTATGTTCTTCAGATGTTGGGCATTCATATACAAAAAATTAAATACCCTACCTTAAGTGGCAGTCTAAATAAGGTATTATTGCCGCAAATCGCATTTATGTATGTGTACAATAAATAAAATATTTTAAAAAATCAGCGGGAGCCATAAATACCGAAAAAAAATACCGAAAACTGTGAAATTTCGATAGCAGGCAAAAAAGTAGAATAAAAATATTTCACTCATCGATAACCAAAATATTATTCTTTGTCAAAGACCAGCTTTGGCATTACTTTACACAATTTTCGCTATAGATCAGGCAGTGCAGCCTAGCAGGTAGTACCGTGATTTGCAAGAATTTTGAGCCACGATAATTCAGGAACATTCCATTGACTAGTTTTGCAAGTATATAAACCGGCAGCGCTCAAGTTGCAGTTGTATAAACAAGTGAACGCCCGAACAACTACGACGCAGTAGCCGAGAGCCTAAATTTAATTTCAACAACAATCAAATCAAAAGAAATCTCGAATCGAACGATATTCGCCGCGCACAAATCAGTAAATTAACGAAGCAAAAGAAAATATTGTGAAAATGCCGGAGAAGTTGTTGAAAATCACGTACCAGGGCGCTGGACCCCAGAAGAAGCTGAATGCGTATTTGCGTATGCCCTCGCAAAATTACACCATTCTACGCCGCGAAATCGACCTGTATCTGTTCCAGGAAAGGCAGCTGCCGAGATGCGAGATCAGGACCTTCTGGATTGGTGAGTTTCCTATTCCGGAAAATCCAGGGAAATGGAGAAAATCTGGGGAATAGCATATGGTGGCGTGGTTTTGCCACTGCACACCGAAAATGCAGCAGTGCCAAACGTTTAGCTATGAAATCTAGCCTTTTTGTGTTTATTAGTAGCCAATGCAGGTGTTTCCTTTGTTCGTCTTTTTTTATTAACACAAATTAAAAAAAAAAACATTTTAAATTAAAAAAAAACATGTTACATGCCTCTTTTCTCCGCTAGTTCTCTAAATCTATATCTTTCAAAGACCACAATATACATACATATATAATAATAATAAAAATAATACTAATAATATCAAAATGGCGAACCAAACTCAATAGAACTTCCAAAGTTCCTCACAAGCAACAGTGGGGTCGAGTGGGTTAATAAACTGTTCTAGGTAGACTTTGAAATGATCAATATACAAACGCAAAATATTGAAATTAGTATGAAATCTGCATGGCATTTTAAAGCCACATAATCCCACTTGAAACTACTATTATTTTTAATTATATTGGCCATGCCGGTTTGACCAGAAGTATAGCTAATTTTCGTAGCTAGTTCTCTTTGTGAATCACCTGAAAACTCGGCGATAACCAAACTAAATGACTCACAATATATTGGTTCCATTTTCCTTTCTACTTTTAGATAGTGATAACGATGAAATAGAGATTGTCAACCAGAATGATTATGAGATTTTCCTGGCCAAGTGCGAGCACAACATGCATGTCCAGATCGCTCCCTTGGCGCCCGTCGAGGAGGAGGTGCAGGCGAAGGCTTCGAAGCAGGAGAATGCTGCTCCGTCGGCCGACGATCCAAGCAATTTCATCATCCATGACAACGTCGAGTGCGACGGCTGCGGTGTGGCCCCGATCGTGGGCTTCCGCTACAAGTGCGTTCAGTGCAGCAACTTTGATCTTTGCCAGCGGTGCGAAGCAGCTCACAAACATCCCGAGCACTTGATGGTGCGCATGCCCACCAACGATGGGCCCAATGTGGTGGAGGCCTGGCTCACTGGCCCCACTCCATGGGGGGGACGTCGCTGTGGACGCCGCTCCAGGGGTCACTGCCCCTTCGATCCCACCCAGGCCACTGGCGGCTCAGCTCCCGCTGGAGATTCCAACCGAGAGAGTCGTCGCGAACGCCGTCACGCCCGTCGTCACGGCGGCGTCTTGTCCCAGTTTGTTGAGATGATGACCAACTTGCCGTTGAACGAACCTACGGCCACTGGATCGGCCGAACCACAGCAGCAGCAGCCGGCCAAGGCAGCAGATGCTACCAAAGCGGAGCCCACTGTGTCCGCCCAAAAGGCAGCCGAGACCGAAGCCCAGACCGCTGATAAGAAAACCAATGCGGCCCCAACTGTTCCACCCACAGAGGAGCCTCCGACCGCTCCGCGCTCTGGAGAACAAACCCAGGGTAGCGCTCCTACCACGCCCGTGATTAACTTGGAGAACCTGTCGCAGATGGTGCCCCCCGAGTACATGCGCGCTGGCATCGAGATCCTGAATAATTTCAGCGAAATGTTCGCCAAGATGATCGATCCCACTGAGTCGCCCGCTCCCTCGATGGCCTCCAGTGCCGAGGTAACCAAGTCAGCTGAGAAGCCTCAATCTGGTGGCCAGTCGATGGCTTCGTCTGCCAATCAGTCCAGTGCTCCGTCGACTGCCCCCTCTGCTAACCCGTCGGGAGCTCCCTCTGTCGCTGAATCCTTCTCCGAGGCTGCTTCCCTAGAGACAGAGCCGTTGCTACCCAAGCCAGCAGATGCAACTGCAGTTGCCAGCGAGTCGGAGCCACTGAGTCGTAGGTCGGACAGCTTGGACCAGGACTGGCAGGTCATCGACAACGCGTACTCTGCTAACAACACAAACAGCGCTGGCACCGACGCCCTGATCAATCTGGATCAATCGATCAATCCCCCTGCTGCTGCTCAGCCCCAGCAGCCGGTGCGCGACTTTGGTCAGCTGGGCGAACTATTGCGCCAGCACATGAGCGAGGAGGCTCGCATTGAGCAGATCACGGCCAACACTCAGACCCCCCAGGTGGACACGGTTAGCACATCCACCTCGACCACGTCGGTGTCCACCAACAGTGTCGGCACCTCTCCATCCGCTCCCGAAGAGAAGCGCAGCGTGCCCATCTTCCACACTGGTAAGTCACCTTGATAATCTGCTAAATAATAATAAGCCTAATAATAATCCCCGCTTAACCTTAGATGAACGCATAAACTCTGCCATCCACGCCATGATGGCCATGGGCTTCAGCAACGAGGGCGCCTGGCTCACCCAGCTGCTTGAGTCGGTGCAGGGCAATATCCCAGCCGCTCTGGACATCATGCACGTCTCGCAGAACCGCAACTAAGGATGCGTTTTCAATAAATCCAAACATATATCCACTGTGTATCTTCAATATTCCTAAGGACCCAATGAAATGGGGGAATTCATTTTATGTTATCCGTAGTTATAGTTTTCTTTACGTGGTTACTGGTTATCGAAAGAATCGAACATGTACGTATTTTATGTTTTTAATAATCAGAATACCATATATATGCAACGTATAATCGATGTGAAATACCAATAAAGGCACAAAATCATAGAAATTCGTTTCATTTTAATTTTATTTTGTGTTATAAAACTAATAAATTCACTAAAACAAAACCACACGCAGTAAGTAGACCATGACGGACATTGATTCCACCTAAGACCTTATGGACTAGATAACGAAGCGGTGCAAACATTTTTCCACGATGATTCCTTTGCAAATTTCTAAACTTGCCAAAAGAAGTATCTATACTAAACTCGTTTTCCTGCTTGAGTATATTTTTAAGACAACGTACGCGTTAAAATCTTTTTTTTTTGTGTAGACAGAGTTTATCAGAGGTGCCAGCGGAATCGCAATTGATTTTAAATTAAGTTTACAGGTGTCTAAAACTAGGCAAACAAATATATTATGTCCATAATTATTTCTAATTTAGTTTCTTGATCGAAATCCACTTCGATTTCGGTTCTGTTCGATGCCATTTGGCATTCGATAAACCTACAATACTTTTTTTGCGGAATCACCAAACTCCCGCTCAGTTGAGGTATCGATGCTGTGACCCAGAGTAACAACCATTCATTAACGATGGATAGACGCTCAAAGATCTACCTTGGCTTCCGCTGCTGGTTCCGATCCATAAAGATATTGCCCTGCAAGTCCAATAATATCCCGGGCAAACGTACGAAATTCGTAATTCGCCGTCGTTATGGTGGCAATGAATGTAAAGAACTTGAACAGCTTCTGGTGATGCGGCTTCCACTGTCTCCGACCGAATCCGGTATTGTAGCCGAACATTTGCGACACCATCAGGGCGAGAAACCCAGCCAATCCGAAGAATCGATGAAGTAGTTTCAAGGTCGAGCCACCACCGCCGTTGATGAAATACAGCGGAAGACCGCTGAGAACGCTGCCCAGCAAAAGGCCACAGCCGAGAATGCCTAAATCGGGGATCGGGGATGATGGAGGAATAAATTAACATTGTATTTTGTGTTTGGTTAAAGAGTACCGTCCAACGCACCGTAGAAGCCGTGATTGCTGTGAAAATGTCTAACCGTGGCATTGGGATCTTCCCGTTTACGCTCCAGCTTCTGCAATGTCTTGATGGCTATACCGCCGACGCCAACCAGGAAGGACAGCAAGCCCAGGGCAGCGTGTAGGCGATTCAGGTTCAGAGGTCCCAGCCAGGACTCTAAAAGAATGCTGTTTCTCACCAGTAAGGCTTCGCCCATGAAGAAGACAAACTGTAAGAGGGATTTATAGGAAGAATTAGAACGTATCGAAATGTGTACAATAATACATATGTTCGTAATTGGATTAAGATGTTTTTAGCAAACTTTTAGAGATTTTTATACCCTTGCAGAGGGTATAAAAATGTTGCCATAATATTTGCAACGCATTGAAGGAGGCATCTTGGACACCATAAAGTATATACTACTGTGGGCAAAAAGTAAGGTGAATTTTCAAATTAAAATTCGCGGGCTTAAGATCGCGGACTAGTTTTTTTTTTTTTTTGAGTTGGCAGGACTGTAGATGACATATGGCGGTAATTTCATGTCAATTTCAGTATCCGTACTACATTTACGCTTGTGTTTACCAAACGATCAAGAGTGCATTTGTCGATTTTTACAATGTCTGATTTAATTGAGCAGAGAAGTGCCATCAAATTTTGCGGAATGGAATTTCGGCTGCGGAAATGTTGGGGATGTTGGCCTTTGGTGATTCTACCATGTCCCAGAAAAATGTTTATAAGTGGTACAAAGACTTCAAAGAGGGTCGAAAACGTGTTGATGACTTGGAGCCCTCCGGTTAATCAAGGTTATGATGACAGTTTTTTTCGATTTTCGTGGTATGCTGCACTATGAATTCCTTCCACCTGGACAAACTGTTAAGAAAGAATATTATTTGAGCGTTATGCGTCGTTTGCGTGAAGCAATTCGTCGAAAAAGACCAGAATTATGGGCCAACAACTCTTGGTTTTTGCCTCACGATAATACACCGTCGCACACTGCACTCGTTCTTCGTGACCATTTCGCCAAGAATTCGACGCATATTGTTCCGCAACCACCGTATTCTCCTGATTTGGCTCCGTGTGAATTCTGGCTATTCCCAAAACTCAAGAGACCACTCCGGGGAACGCGTTTCGAGTCGATTGAAGAGATAAAAGCGGAATCGACGAGGGCGCTCATGGCTATACCGGGAAGGGACTATTTGGCCTGTTTCGAGGATTTGAAAAAACGTTGGCATAAGTGTATTTTATCGGGAGGGGATTACTTTGAAGGGGATGGAATTGATTTAGGAGAATAAATAAAGAATTTTCACTTTACAAACAAATTCACCTTACTTTTTGCCCACAGTAGTACATATGTCGGATCGGACCGAAATCGGACCACTATATCCTATAGCTGCCATAGTGGTAGTAGTGCCATGGTGGACTGCAAGGGTATTCAAACTTCGGTTTACCGAAGTTAGCTTTCTTTCTCATTTTAATTGATTTAAAATTCGATTTCTTTGGCTAACCCGATAGATAGTGTAAGATCTAGTATCTTATTTGCTTTACTTGTGATAATTAAGTTTAATGGTGAAATACTATCTCCTTTGTGGTGGAAATATCTACATATTGGCATATAAGAAATAGTACTCACGGCGATCGTGCAGTAGAAGGCATGGCCGGCGGTGTGCTCCAGCTTGAGCACCAGACACTTGTACACGATGGCTATGGTAATACCCGCCAGCAGAATGTGCGAGATCAGTGTGCAGAAGCCAAAGTAGAATCCTCCATAGGCGCTGGAGGCGACGGCAGCAGCTCCCTGTGTTCCCAGCCCGCAGACATCCCCCAGGCAGCCTTGTAACTCCTCGCTCGACATTATGTTATGTTGGGAAGTCTCCGCCTTATCTGCTACGTGAGATGCGCACGTCGAAGTGATAAGCTAGTAGGCGCAATAATCTGCTCGCGACACCTCCGTTCGAAGCGAGTGCTAGAACGTGTTTGACGCTCTGACGGCACGGAACAGCTGGACAACAGCGGCGATCGATCGCACGCTTTTTTCGCTCTCTCTCGTTTTGTGGTGGATTCCGCGACGAGGCTGAAAATCCCCCTTTCGTAGCCAGTGGAGCGCTTCGTTCGCCAGGGTGACTCAGCGGATAGCCCCGTTCACGTGTCTTACCTTGGGGCGGGAAAGGCGGCAGCAGCCACAGGTGGTAGCCGCCGGCTGACTGGGATTGTGCGAATATTGTTATTTTTGGAGCATTCTAAAACCAGTTTGTGTAATTGGCCATGCCAAATGTCCGGAATTAGTCAATCCCCTTTTTAATACACTTTACACTCAAGGGTATTCTCGAAATTATAGCGGGGGCTTTTTCGTATTTTTGTATTTAACCAATTTAGAAATAACTATTATAAAAGTACTTAGAATGAAAATTGTTTGAATTATTTTGTATGCACAATTTGCAGATGGCAAGCTTTTGCCACTGCCAAAATAACGTCAGTTATTGGTGCATACTTTTAGGGGTTGCCACCCAGTTTAATTTTTCAAAATCTTCTTTGCTAGACATGTGAGAAATCTTTAGGTTCAATAATGAGAGGTCCAGCAAATGTATAATATGGGCGAGAGTCTACTTTTGATAAATCTTACCTCGAGTCTTTAACAAGCCATTTCTATTAATTATAAGTTCCTGACATATCTTTAAACTTTCATACTTTCATAGACTGCAGGGGTATATGTACATACATAGGTATATGTATTGCACATACATCGATTTTTTTTGAAGTGTCTGTAATAGGAGGAAGGAATCGTTTCCAAATTCATAGGCATTTCAATATGTTTTAAAAACATTCTGACCTCACATGGTCCCAAGAATATTCCAGTGGTGCTTTACCCAGTTTTAGGATCTTATCTTTTCGTAGCTGTTATGGGTATCATTGATCAGGGATTTGTGAATTGCATGAAAAGAAATTTACCCATCGGTCGACAACAAAAAGAAAAGTACTATTCAGTATTCTGCAATTTACAATTTAAATTTTTTGAGGACTATCAACCAAAATGTATTCATATATTCACTTGAGAAGCCTAAATAATGTGTGGTACT
>VNKF01006565.1:0-32504 GCA_008044355.1 Drosophila lacteicornis
ATATAACTTGGATGATAAGGTGTACTGAAAATTAAGAAAATAATATTAGAATATGTTTTAGCTAACAAAGAAAATATTTATTTTAATTTGGGTTATTTCTCTAAAGAGAGTTATAATAATACCATAGATCGCACTTTAAGAACAGGCTCCTTTGATTTATTTTGATAATATTTCAGTGCTGAAACTTAAAATATATTATAGGGTCTTTACATTTTACTTGTTCTTTATTTCGCACCAAATTCCTCCAGATCCTCGATTATTCTTTTATCGATTTACTCTCGATAACTCTTATAGTTATTTTTTTAATAAACTCTTCACACTGCGGTTAAATTATTTAAGACTAATTAAGTTCATCTCTATAATATGATGTTCCTACAAAATTAAACAAAATGTAAGTATTAATTGATTGCAGTGCTGAAACTTAATATATATTTAAAAATATTTAAGTTTTAATTGATTGCAAGGTAATCCCTCGGTCGAGTTAATCGAATTTCACCTGTCTAATATTTCCACTTGTTGTTCATTCAACCCACTGACAGCTAATGAAAGGTTGACTCTCTTGACTCTTAAATTTTAAACAGAAACATGCATAAATCAGCGGCCGGCAAAACTATTCAGAATATGCAGAGCAGCAACTGCGGCACCTGCCACCAGCCAATGCCCATTCCCATTCATATTCAGTCCCCGAGGGTCCCACACCTGCGATAGCCGAAAAGAGCAATTGAAATGCATCCCGCAATGCCCAGAACAAGACATGACGACCATTTGTCTGCGATAATCCCGACGGCGGGACACTAATGACACACCACCCGGATTTATAGTTCCGGCCGCGGGCTGGAGGGAGGGATCTCCCATCGGGAGATCCGGAAAGTAAGAGTGTGGCAGGCAGCCCGCCGGATCTGGCGCGGATTGCCTAATGGCACTCTCTACCGAAAGCGCGAAGAGCCACCAGAGCACAGAGCTGACAACAATAGCTTCGCACTTGGAGATTTCGGGGCTTGGGGTTTGGGGTTTGGGGGTTTGGGCATAAGCCTCGGCTTTGGAGGCGGGGCGATCTTGGCTCGATGGCTTGGGGCAATCAAAAGCACGTCACGATTGCGAGGATGAAATTGAAGCCGCCTCTGTTTGTAAGCCACCTTCCCCGATTTGGAGGGGATCTTAACACACTACACGGAAAAAGATTCTGAATTCACTGGCTTAACAATACTATAGTTTATACAGAACCAAACTATCAAACCATTTACCTTTACTTCAATGTATTTAAAAGTCTAAGAAAATTTAAGAAATTATGTATATAAATATATTACCTTTCTGAAAACATTTAATTATATTAAGAATGTCAATGGAACTCTTAGTAAAACCATATAAATTAAATAACTATAATTATTAAGTAGACTTTTGTTTGGAATTCGTAGTTCTTTGGTCCTTATACATTTCTAAGATTTAATTCCAGGCTTAAGCTGTAAAAGTGAGATTTCTTGATAGTTTTAGCTAATAATATTCATAGGTATTTCTCAAGATTTCTTCTCAGGCAACAGAAGAGCTTAAAAATATAGTGGAAGGGGGTCTTGGATATTTAAGTGTCTTCCGTTTAAATATACTATGTTATAGCTATTATTAGGATATAGTTTTTGATCGCTGTGCACCGAGCATTGCTTTTATCTCGGCCTGGCTCTTCACTCAGATAAACTGTTGCCAAATCTCGAACTTGGTCAGCGGGCAGCGTTCGGGGTTCGCGGCAGCATCATGCGAATTTAATTGAATAAAGTTTTGTAACAGTTTTGTAATTGCCCCGGCAGATTAACGAAACGAATACAGATAGGAGTATTCCGGGTCTTAGTAGTATTCCCCACCGATATCGGCGCTCCGTGCCCGTGCCCGGTTTCGTGTCTGGCCAGGAGCCATAATTGAGATGCTTTTGAGGCGATAATAAATTATGAAGGCAGAAAATAAAACGAAACGAAACGAAAGCAAAGCCACAGCCGAAGTCAGGAAAGTAAAATGTCGGCCGAGGAGAGGTGACTGGACCCTATATTTCGTGTGGGCAGGAGATGTCGGGGCGGGGCGGGGCAGGGACGATTAGGCCAGGGATTAGGCCAAGTCTGCAGGCCATAAATTATACATTGTATCGTCGATTCGGGCCAAAAGCTAACGGGACTCTTAGACAGCCGCACAACAAACACACGAAAAAAAGGGAAATCGAAAGTGCACTGAACCCAATCCCGCCTAATCCTCGACTGGAACAGCGTGGCAGGTTCTCGCTGGCGGAGTTCCTTGAGCGGTAAAGTATGGCTTTTTAATTGAATACTTGAGCCGGAATGCCGAACTTATCGCTAAACAGAGCCCCATATGCATATAGACAAAGCGAGCCATTAATCACGGAATCAGCCTTGAATGTAAATTAGCTCGATTGATTTATTTGCCCAGAATGAGATGTGAAAAGCGTACAGACGGATTTGCATTAGTTTCAGCCTACTTAATTCTGTTTCTCTCTTGAAATATTTATAATAATATATTCTATCACTAAATTTATAACTGAAATAAAAGAAATTTCTGCACAATATTTCAACAATATTCTTCACTATTTTTAAATTTAAGGCCCCGGTATGAGTCCCAAAAACCTCTAAAGGTGAATGTGTAATTTAACTAATATTATTTTTAGCAATATATGCTTATCTCTTTCTTTAAATAAATATAGAAATTCAATAAACTTTTTTTTCTGCAAATCAAAGTAACCGTTAAATCACCTCCATTAAACTCAGATTTCTACACTTAAATTGCTATGGTTTCCGGCGATCAATTTTATTTGATTTACATAACTTCCTCTCTAACATTCCATTGACAGGCTTTGCAACAATTTCTTATATTTGGTCGATTTCGCAATTGAAAGCGTTTTGTTTGGAAAAAGTAATTGAGAACTGTCATGCAATCTGATATGATTGCAAATGCGAAGTGCACATAAATTCGTTGCGACTGTCCTCGATTTCGGCTGCGGCTTCGGTTTCAGTTTCAGTTTCGGATTCGGATTGGACTCCGGATCGGGTCTCGGCATTTGAGTGTTTCAGCCTGGCCTGGCATTTAGTAGACAATTAGCGGCGTTGCGTGTCCAGCTCGGCGTGTTGGGACAGCTCCTAAAAAACCCAAGACTCGTGAGTAAGCCACGTCCTAATGGTCAGTCGCTGCAGGGCAGAGGTAGTAGTTAGGGTCCGCTCCCAGCGAGCGTTGGGCCATTTTCGTCCAACTTCCTAGTTGAAACTCTGAGATACACAGAAATATATATTTGAACAGCTTTGAGTTTAGCTTTCATAAATCGGGTTAGCACAATTGCGGTTTGTAGAGTAAAATAAGGTTTTAAATAAAATATAGAGAGGGTTTTCAAAGAGCAGGAGAGGAGGAGGAGAAGAGATCCCCCTGTCTTTGGTAGCTTTGATGGCTGACGGAGAGGACAAATTCGGCTTCTTTTTGGAATCGTAGCGGAAGCCAGAGGAGGACTTCTATTATAAGCATCTACAGAAAGCTCTTCCGCTATTTTAGATGTCTGAAATTATTATTTTTAGTGTCATAGATATATAGGTCGGAATGGGTCAAGTCGGACGACTATATCATTATGCTGCCATAGGAACGTCCGGAAAATTAATAGAAAAAATATTATAGCTCTGCTGTTTAAGCACTTATTTTTATAAGTTTTATGATTTCAGAATTAAGGTTTAATATCATTAAGATCAGACAACTATATCATATTCCTGCCATAGAAACAATCAATAAATTAATATGCAAATTTAAAAATGTAAATGTAATGTATAGGTAAACGTAATGAAAATGTATATAACTTCAATTTTTTATTGAGCGATAGTTGCAAAATGCAGGGGTACAATCTTCGGCTTACTTGAGCTAACTTTCTGTCTTTCTTATACTAAAATTTTAACAGGGTTTCTAGCTGAACTCGCGTCTGAACATTCCTTGCTATATAATGATCTGTGTGTGGTATTGGCATATAGTCAAGTCTCGAATTACTTTTTTAAATTTGAGTCGAATTAGACCTCGAGTTCAGCTAGAAACCCCTCACGAGATGAAAATAGAACGCTAAAACTTAAAAACAATAACATTTTTACAGCAACAAAATTTGTTTTCTTATATCATGAAAGCATTGATGTTTCATTTCTTAAATTATTGAAAACTGGGATATTTTTTTGTTGATGTTTTTTTTAAAACATCGGAAAACATCGATGTCTGTGAACATCGATGTTTCTCCACCTTTCGATAGTCTTTTAGAATTATTAGCATTGTAGACAGCAAACAACTTGATTTTTTAATTTTGTTGCTTAGAAAGAATTTTAATTTTAAAAGAATAATTATAATTAAAAATGTATACAAAGTATTTTAACTCTTCTATTTGGATTTCTATGAATATTTTATAACCAGTTACTTAAGAGGTTTTGACTTCAATTAGCCCACCAAAATTAACCAGGAAATAACACTTACTCGCAAAACCAGGTAATTTTAGTATGTTGGTTAGTGCTGAACCTCAAAATATGAATAGATGTTTGGATAACAAATGCTTCTTATAGTATTTTTAGCTTTCTTAACTGGTTGCTTTATTTTCGGGCAACTATAAAATGGCAACTCTGATAAAGGCGCATGATCAACTATCGCATAAACAGCGGCGTGACTCATAAAACCGCGCTTAAGAAGATCGAAGAGGTGCTGCAAGGGGAAGGGGGGTGTAAGGAGGGGCAGGGGCGGCGGAAAAGGGGAGCACAACAAAAGAGAACATCGATTTGTGGCAGCGCCTGCGCAAAGCGTGAAATTTATGCGACCCACACGCAGCGCCACTCACGACCGCTGCTAACGTTCACCAATCCGAAGACCGAAGACTGAAGACTGAAGACTGAAGACCGGAGACCCAAGACTGGAGACTGAAGACCCCAGACGCAGATGAAGATGCCGACGGTGAGGGAGCAGGCGAAGACCAAGACCAAGACGAAGACGAAGCTGTTGAGGAGCAGCCGGCGAATTTCATTTCTCGCAATAAATCCATGACTGATTTATGTACTGCACAATCGTTACAAATCACAAACGTTTACGTTTACTGAATGAACGTCCGTCTGCATCTGCGACTCTGCGACTGAATAGAGTACACTTGGAACAAATATTCAGATAGTAATATATAAATAAAAAATAATATAATGTAAAAGATCTGAAATGATAATTATTTTAAAACAGATACCTTTAATTGTAAGCACAAGCTAAATTTTAAAAAGAGCCTAATAACATATGGGAGCTAGTATTGCCAACCCTGTTTCTACAAGTTCTATAAACTAAAACTAAACAAAAATAAAGAAATAAGGGTAAATATTCAAGATTTATTAAAATTTCTTTGGGAAATATGAATTATGTATCTAGCTAGTCTGAATCTACATCTTAATCTTAACATCTCTCAAACTTCCTAATACACTTTATAAAATATAAAGAACCCAACTAATTATATTATATTATCTAATCTAAACTATCTTTTTATCTATTACAAAATCCTCAGACTTAGCGAATACTTCTACCGAGATCACCCTTTTCTTGGCGTGCACCTGTGTGACAGTGCATCTGCCTGAAAGGAGGGGAAGGTGGGCAAAAGTAACAGTGGCTCCACTCACGTGCTGGCCTTCAGCTTCAATCAGCACAGCATCACTCGCCGTGCAGTTGGAATTGCATTTGAATTAATTAAAACTCTCGGCGCAGACACGACTCGGCGAGAGCCCCGACGAGAATTTGTCAAATAAACGAGGCCCGGACTCCCCATATACAGTACGTATACTCACGTGTGTCCCTGGTCCTACACATGTACCCTTTATCGATTCCAGAACAATTGAAAGTTCACCGAGAGCCAAGTGACGTGAACAAAATCGATCAGCGAAAACAGCGTCGTCGGTTCAAAATAACAAAAGGCCCAGGAGTGCAATGGCAACTGCGGAATGGCAACGGATCGGGAGATTTACATACTCGACACTCAGAGAGCCGGTGGAGCGGATGAGGAACGCAGTCAGTGCTGCCCACTGTTGGTAGCTAAATATTGTTAGTCCTTCACCTTTAAGGAAGAGTTTTTTATTATTCCGATATACGATCGGATTATTTATAAATAAATAAAGAAATACCGATTTTTTTTAAATTTCCCTACCACTAAATAGCCGGTGCTTAAAGCACTGTGTTCTTTAATAATAATAACAGGAGAAGAAGCAAACTTCGGCAAGCCAAAGCATATACAGTCGCAGATAATTATACAAATTAACTTAAAGGATCATATACTTAGTTTTAATCCGATATCTTAAAAATCAACTTAAATCTTAAATTTGAAGATCTTATATTTAGTTCTAATCCAGTATTTTTAATAACAACGAAATCGAATATTTTGACTGATCGTTCCTATGGGAGTGGTCCGATTTCGACATATATACTAACTGCAATAGAATTAAGGCTATGCTGAAAGTTTCAACCCGATAGTTCAAAGGCTGAGAGATACGTTTTCAAAGCAAACTCTGCCTTGCAAACTCCTGGTCAAAATTAAATACACCTGATACACTTATATTTAATAACTAAAAATAATGTTCATCCATTTAATGCTTATTCTTTTAATTTCAACTATTATTTACTTAAAAAAAAATAGCTAAATGGACAACTTTGATCTCCAGGCAGCAGTCGAAGCTGTTATTGTTGTTTCACCCCGGCCAACCACTTAAGTTGACGTCGCAACGCGACTTCCCGACTTCTCGACTTCCCGATGCGCTGCTTGATTCCCGCTGCCTGCCCAGAGGCGCATGCCTGGCTCCTGCTCCGGCTGATGGGGAAGAGGATGGAACCGAGAACGAGGAAGGGAGCGGGAGCGGGAGCAGGAGGATCGGGGCCGAGCCGGGGCAAAAGTATGACTAAATGCATGCAAGTTATTTAAATGAGACATTTTCAGAGTCCATGGCCAGGCGGAGGCATGTGAACAGCTCTGGATCTTGCCACGGCTTTTTGGCAGTCACTTGATGCTCTCACAAAGGGTAACCGGCCATCGAGATTAACTTTGGACGGCAATTTCGAAAATTAATAATAAATAATAAAGCTTCACCTTTTTGGAGTTTTCAGATATGTACATATGTATGGAACAAAAAAAAATACAATGGAAAGCTAAAGAAGTATCGACAAATAATGGTTAAAAGCTATATTCCAATTGTAAATTTACCATTTATATACGTGCCAATAACTCCGCTTAGCATTATTTTTACCTGTTGAATATATTTTAATTGTTTTTGTTAAGGGAATTCTCTTCCTGGGCTTGGGTGCTTGATAAATAAATATGATTTTCGGAATTGCTTTTTAAAGAAAGAGCTAACTTATGTGTCATCTACAGTCTCCTCCTCCAACAAGGGTAATCGACTTGATGGACAACTAGGCTTGTCGTTGGGACACTATCCCTCACGAACAAACTTAAATGCTGAAATAAATAAAACCTAATAAGAGAGCAATTAATAAAATCCTCATCTTGAAGCGAAGCTGTGGAACTGTAGACTGTGGAGAGACTACAAACTTCGGGCGATTTAAATGTCCCACGAATATGTCACGGAAAATGTACCATTGACCGTTAAATTAAAATAATACCAACCAGGAAAATTGTAATTATCATTTAAATAGAGAAAATAGGAGACGGTGTTTTTTGCAAATTGGTGTTAGAACGAAAAAACAATAAATAAATACCTCGAAATCGTATTTCTTATACTAATTAAACTTATTTTATATTCCATTAGTTTCCTACTCTCCTAATATTACTTAATATTTTCATTTTAATTTCCTTAATATTTTAACTAGTTAAGCTACTACTATTACAATCATAACATTTATTTTTCTCAATTGGGCTTACAATATGGAAAAGTTTATTTTATTTTATGGAACAATTACATTGTCATACGTTTGTCACTTGGTGGACATATAGGCTCGGTGTCGGGGCATGTTCCATCAACAATAGACGTAAATGCTGAAAGAAATAAATGTGACTTTGGGAATTGCATTTTAGGAAAAAAGTTAATCCACCTGGCAACTTCCGTATCTTCCGCCAACATATCTCGATCTCCATCGTACACACATTTAGTCCTTCGTAGTTACAAGTTTTAGCATGACCACAAGTAGGATGAAGTAACATGGGGCAAACTCTTGGGCATGTTCTTTTCGATATTCCAACTGTTGTGAGTGCTACAAAGGCAAAGAAATAATTTGAAAGTGGACTGAAACAAGGCTCAGAAACTCACTTAATATGAAAACAATTGAAAATATCCTCATCTTGATGCGAAGCTGTGGACTGTGGAGAGACTAAAGACTTCCCTAATAACTCGGGCTATTTTAATATATCGAATATGTCGCGGAAAATTTGGCATTAAGCGTTAAATTGAAATAATGCCAACCAAGAAATTAAAATTATCAGTTAAAAAGAGGAAATCGGACTCGGTTTTCCTTAAAAATTGTTGTGTATGAATAAAAAAACATGAATAAGTGATGTATGAAAATATTGAAATATTTCTGCAAATTGAACCACTTTATATTTTCGAGAGTATTTCCCCTGCGCCTTTGCCAGGATGGATTTCTCCATTTACTTTACGCACTATCTTGCAGCTGGGGCCAAGAGCACTGCAATGCGAACTATTTATGTACGTTTTGCTCTGGCGGCTGTCACTTTTGGGTGGCAGCTTCCACAGTCACAGTCACAGTCGCAGCCGCAGTCACGGGATCGGAGCGGGGCCTGAAAAGTCCGTGCTAATTGTGTCGCTAGTGTCAGATTTATGTGGCCCGATCAATGGGTAATATATGCCAGCGCGATCGGAACCCCCAGATGGAGTTGAGGGACTCGGAGAGTCGGGTATCAAATTATAATTCAATTTACGAATGGTCGGGGACGGGGACCACCGTGGTGGCTAGGCCGCTAAACACATTCCTGGCCAGTTGTCGGCCGGCGAGATTGGCTCATAAATTGTCCAAATTAATTCATAGTGGCACCAATGGCGACACCTACTCGTTGTCACCGTTACACCTCGCCCATCTTCGGAGCCCCAATCCCCTGTGCCCAATCGAGTACGGGAATCTCCGATCCAACTCCGCCAACTGGAAATGGAAATGGGCAATCGGCATGGGAGAATGTTTACTCGGTTCGTTAGTCATAAATTTATAGGCTTTATTGAAACATCAATTTGGACACCATCGCGGACGCGGACGCGAACGACACCCGACCAGTTCAAAGTCACCCGATCCAATTGTGTTCCCCGGGAGGAGATACTATATATCGGGAGAGAGCGGCAGGCGAGGTGTGCCGTCAAGGTGGTCCATTGGCGCGACCAACAGCAGTGCTTCCTCCTCATTTCGGGTCGGGCTCTTGTCTTTATTATTTTCATTTTCTACCGCCGCCTAGAACAGGTTTGAGACTCTTCTTTGCGGATTCCGATTCCAGCCAATCGCTCGCCGCTCGCGCTGTTAATTTCCAACAATTTTACAGCTAGTTATGCAAATGTTGGGCTGTTTCTTTCCTCTTTTGCTTTTTCGCTTTTTCTCTTTTTCGGTTGGAAAGTCGCTAGCTCGCTGGCTCGAGGCGGGCATTATGCCGATTCGGCTGGATGATCTCATGGCGGCCGCTCCGCCGAGGAGGCGGGACAATAGGAGCGTCCAGAGTTGCCGAACTACGATTTATGCGCGCCGATATCTGAAAGTATAGCCTTGCCGATCTGGCAATATTAATATTCTGAATTATTCAAGACTACACGGCCAGCAAAAGTAAGTAAACTAACAGATTTAACTCTGGAGTAACGTTTATTAAACTATGCGACATTTAGTTTCACAGAAATCATTGCCTACTTTTAAAGGGCTCTGGCCGGTACTTCCCGGATTTCTAGAGTGTTTCCTTCTAATTTATTATTCATTTATTGACTAGAATTTATTCTAGGGAGCAACTGCACAGAGAGAATTCTTAAGTAAAAATTGACTTAAAATAAGCAAAAACGTACTCAAATAACTATCGAGAACATTTGTACTTACTTAGATGTGGTTTTGTACTCAGATCAAGTGCAATTTTTAATAATACGAATACTCATATTAAGTATTTTACTACGCCTTTGAGAACTTTTATGCTCAACGAAAGGGCAAAATGTACCTTATTTAAGAACGAATCATTTTCAATTTGTTACAAAAAGTTCTTATTTTAACAACGAATCATTCTCAATTATTTGACACGGGGTACAACAATTTCGTAAAATTGAGAAAGGAAGGCAGTAAATGGCCAGTTTTGGGAGAGGATCAGGCAGTGCCGGCTGTAAATGGCGAGTCTCTGGAGAGGACCAGGCAATGCCGGATGTAAATGGCCTGTTTCTGGAGAGGATTCGGCAGTGCCGGCTGTAAATGGAATAGCTTCTGTTAGTTAATATGTTAAAGTTAAATGGAGCAATACCGATGCAAAACGTGAGAGGGACTCCTCTTCCCCTCTTCCCCCCCTCACCCCTTTCCTTCAAACTTGAGTACAGACGTACTCAATTTAAGGATAAAACCATTTCAATTCAAGAATATTTGTACTCCATTTTGGTGTGAGTACTTTTGTATTCATTTTGAGTTTCATTCCTATCATTGTAAGAAAAAAAAATTTATCTTAGAATTTAAAAAAAATCCCTACTCAAAATGAGAATAGTACGAATTTAAGTACGCGGATTCTCAATTTCCGGATCCCATAATTCTCTCAGTGTAGATTATCATAGAATCCGGTTATAAGTCATTTATCATGTTTTAGTGTTACTTATTTATATATATTGCAATAATTTAAGCAACTAAAAAACTGGTTTATACATTTGTTCAAAGACATTTTGGTTAAATTTATCTGACGAAATGTGAGAGAAAAGTAACACTGCATAGCAAATGTTTTTTTCGATTTCTGCATAATATATAACTTCCTAACTTCCTGTCTTATTTTAACATTTAATTCTTAAAACCAAAATTAACATTTCGACATTAATTTTGTTCGTTTCCTTTTATTCAGCAAATGTACTAGACCTCTTTCTACATTTGGATTGTACGCATAGATTTATTTAAATTCACATCTGAGATTTTTTAAAGTTTTCCACCAATGGTCACACCGTGACGTCAAATTCGTCAAATAATTCGACAAATGGTTTGAAACTCGTCGCCATCCAAGTTTTAAACCTTTTTTGTGCAACTTTAGTCTAGCGCTCTCTAGCAGCCACTTTGGGAACTGCATTTAGCTTTTTGCTTTTTGTCCCAAGGTATCCCAGGGTGTATCCGTTCTTTTTAAACACAGAAAAGAAATTATTCAGCCGAACGTGCCCAGACGTGGCGGCGATAATTGAAAGAGTTCCCCCTCACGCTCGGGATTTCTATAAGGAAATTTTAAAGAATTCGTTGCAGTGCTCGAGAAAATGCAAAAGAATAATTGCGTCCAATTTAAGGAGGCAACCACTGCAAAAATTTAAAATATAGGATATGTGTGGAAGACGGCAATTTCAACGGCCTCAGTTTCCAATGGCGCTAAATTCGGAATCAATTGGATTTTTGATCCATGTTATCGGTTTGCTGATAGCCGAAGAGCAGGAGAGTAATTAAAAATTATATACATTTTTTATTATTTGGAAAATTTTAACATGTGTTTTATTTACTTCGCAGAACTGATGGGCATAGGACGTTAAACAACCGTTACGACATGTTGCTGTACACCATGCCCTTGACCTCACTATTTCTTACACCAGACGACCGGCAATGATCCGGACCTGACCAAGGCCCCGGATCCGGATCCCACGGATCTTAATCAATCATAATCCTCGCCTGCCCCTGTTCCAAGCAGATAAGTCTATAGAAGTACGGCAACCTGGCCGCACCTTGCGCGATCTGGAAGATAAAGTCCATAAGTTGGAAATTGAAAACTTGGATCTACGGCTGCGCAGAAAGCAGGAGGATGAGCGGCGCAAAGAGTTACAATCCGCTAATCCCGACTTGGATAAGCAAATCACATAAGAGGAGAAACTATACAAAGTACATTTAGCGTTTAAAGACGGTATAAAAGAGAACCTACAGCTCAAGTCAACTACAGCACGAACGACATCAAACAAGCCTACAGAAAAAGCAAACCGAACTCCGCAATCAATCATAAAGTTGGTTCAAAAGTATATTAAATTCTTCACCAAATCCATACAAACTTCTACTAGATTACTCCCTCCCCTGCAGGAGAGGCCAAATTATTTTAAATAGACTGAGGTTAGGCCATACAACGCGCACTACCTCGATAAAACAAAATCCAACATATGCCCGATGTGCAACAATGCACCCATCGACATACAACATATATTTTGCACCTGCCCCTCCCTAACTCCACAAAGACTCGCATCCTTCCACAGCCTCAACGCCATCCTAGCTATAGCCCACCCCACAACAACAAATTCCGATGCCATACTGAAGTTCCTTAAAACCTCAAACATTAAACATAAAATCTATGAACTAGAAAACCAAAAATGTTACACTAAAAGTATTACTAATATAAAAAATTTAAATATGTAAATACAATTAATCACAATATTGTACATACATATATCAACAAACGAGCAGAAGGCCCTAGCAGCTATAGCTCAAGTCCACTGTTAGCACTTAGTTTTAACTATAGGCTAGCAAAAGCATCATTCACCAGAACAACATGATAACTGATCACTGATGGATTTCATACGATAGTTGTGCTGAACGAGCATGATGCAAACATTTGTTCCTATCATGATCAGAAAAATGGAGCGTACAAATAGTGCGCTACCTTTATACGATACTGATGGATTGCTGCTGGCATATATCGATTGTTAAGATATCGATAAAAATATTGTAAAGAAGAAGAAAATAAACAAAGGGAATATATATTCTTAATAATGAATTCCGTTGTTATGTTAGAATTTTTTGATTTTGATATATCCACGAATGCAGCGTGCAGTGCTGCAATTGCGGCAGTGGACGAGATGGATTTGGCAACCCGCCTCTTCAAGAAAAGGCGGCGTCACATCAAATCACAATTTTTTTTTCTTCGTTTGAAGAAGATAAAGAAGTTACATCTTCTAATAATTCAGCAGACCTTTATAGGGTTTTACCTAATGCATCGAGAAAAAGGGATGCAATTAAAGATATGTTGAATTAAGAAATTAATTCTTTAATAAAACACACATTTTAAAAGTATTACAGTATTTACTTATTTATGTTTATTTACGAGGACATTTTTTACAAAGTTTCGATAAATTCAATAGTTTTGTTTTTGACGTAATTTTTTTTGAATAAACCATGGATTCAGGACCCGGCGACAATAGGAGTGAGCCAAAGATACTCATTTGCAAAGTTCCACCACGGGCACGTGGACTTGTAATAATTCATAATTTTCGGGATAATCAAGACCTAAAAAAATTAGGAAAACAAAAAAAAATAAAATAAAAAAAAATAAAAAAAAATGGTTTAAGCCAGGAAATGGACTGCGGCTTTCAGAGGCAACGCTACCCCTTATATAGTCCTCCTATCAGTGTGACCGAAGAATATAACTAATTAAAAGACCAGATCAGAGTTGTGGAAAAAAGAGGTGCCTGTTCACCGAAACTCGTCAGATGAGATTGGGTATTTTTCCACTACGCTGCATTTTCAAACTATCACGAAATGCAGAAAAAGTGTTTCTGCTACACAAATGCTACATTTAGGGAATCAGCTGTTTTATACCCTTGCAGAGGGTATTATAATTTTGCCATGATATTTGCAACGCAATGAAGGAAGCATCTCCGACCCCAAAAAGTATATATATTCTTGATCAGCATAACCAGCCGAGTCGATCTGCATAGTCTTATTTCTTATGCACGCAGTATATATGTATGTCGGAATAGCCGAAATCGGACCACAATATCCTATATCTGCCATTGGAATGATGGCGAAATAAATGTAAAAAAAATTTAACTTCTCTGTAAATAAATGAAAAAAAAATTTAACTTCTTTGTTTTTAAACGTATTTCTTTAAATTTCGAGATGAAACAGTTTTTGTATGGTTATAAAATTACGCTTTTAATTTTATTAAGATCGGCCAACTATATCATATAGCTGCAATAGAAGCTATCGGTCGATTTATACGAAAGAGTAAAATTCTACATGTAAAATGTAAAATTTACAAAATTTGATATTTTTTTTAACATTACTAAAATGGATCGATTTTCAATGATCCAATTGCAGACTGCAAGGGTATACAAACTTCGGTTAAACGAAGTTAGCTTTCTTTCTTGTTATTAAAACATAACTCTTATTACGGTCCCTGGTTATAACAGATCAAAGCAATTCGAGGTAACGATTCACTTACAAATCGTATTATTTCCAATTTAGTATAAATTAATGTAAAAATCTAGAAAACAAATTTATTTACGAATATTTTTTATCCATAGAGTGTAAAAGAAAATAATAGAGAAAGCTCCGATACAGGCAAATATACTTTTACGATCTATTAATGAACTGTAAAATATATACAAATTTAGTTAGACAGCAATTCTTGAATGAGAAAATACATATTTAATTGCATCTTTCAATTTACTATCTCGAATTCACATTAAGGTTAAATTGCATTAAATTATTATTATTAATATAACATGAGAGACCTCTTTCCAGTACTCGGCATTAGCTCGTGCCTGCCTATTAGAGAACCACTACTACTATGATTGTTAATCATGAAAAAATGAATATATTTTTTTTATATATTAGTTCCACCGAATATATAATAATATAATATACATTATAAGTTTTTATACACACATTTCTGTGCCTTTTTCATTCCCTTACATCCAAAATTAAAACAGGATGTTCATTTCTCATTAACGACGCCACAGGAAATAATAAAGTACTAATCCTCCGGGCGAATCAGGACATTACAGCGCTCGTAAGGCTTACAGCCGGCTAACAGAGTCCCCTGTGCGCAGTCCTGTGGGGGAGGCGACGGGCGCTGTGGTCGGTCCCACAGGACTCCTGCTATAAACAGACGAAACTCAACAGGTTTAAGCTCAGTTGGCTCTGTGAGGTCCTCGCATTCAATCGCGGAAGGCGGAATCGAAATCCCAAAGTAATACGCAGGAGGCGAGGCGCCCACGCACGGTGGAATTCCCGAGTACTTGTCGCTAATAGATAATTGAATTTTTTGCCATTGTTGTGTGGGAATTTAATGCTCGTGGCGGATGTGCAATAAAAATTAAAGAAACTTTTTATGTGCGTGCTGTGCGATTGATTGGAAATGAAGAGTCGTTATATCGTATCCCCGGCCTGCCACATAAAACGCCAGCTGTGGAACGCAGAGCGATTTTTACAATTTTGTCCTGGAAGTGTCCTGGAACTTTTTTCGGGAAAACTCCCAGCCGTATATCCCATTTGTCCGGCCAATTAAAAGTTTAATCAATAAATGTGCTCTTGATAAGTGTGAAAAGTAAACCAACGAGCGGAATGACAAAGGGTGAAGGATATGTGTCCACATGGACACGATACATGGAACGGGCGCACACACACCGTGACAGCGGCGGGAACCATCGCGTAAATTGTTTACTCTGGCGATACACTGCGCGAAAGGCGACCCGCCGCTGTGGGGAGCAATCAAATGCGCTTTCAATTAAACTCAGAGTCCCAACCCCTTTTGCGGAATTCCCGCCCAGCTCGGCTGTGTCCTGTCAGCAAACGCTCCGTTGCCTGACTGCTCATCCATCAAATTCGTTGTCCTGTCGCTTCGATGGGGCGAGGGGGCATACGGGGATATGGCAGCGGCGGCGCTGGAGGGGGTTGTTTGGGCAGGGGGCGTGGTCCACACACACACTCGCAGTCGCACACTCGCACATGTGCTTATGTGCCATTCTTTGCAATTATTCTACGCGCCCTCCTCATTACGACCCCATTGAAACTCAACAAGTGTCGCCCGAGTGAAACTATCAGATACAAATTGAACACGCAACAATTATGTACAGTCCTCATTCGCAGTGACATTTGCACTTACGGCCAACGCACTGAGAGAAAAGCTTGAGGTCTAACAGCTGCAAGTTTGGATTTATAGTTCCGATTTGATTTCTCGAATGATTTTTTTTTAATATTTCCACTTTTATTTTATGTAAAGGGTCTCACTTTAATTTTGAGTATTTAATGTCGAACATTATCTATTTTATAATCTACGAATATTAGTTAAAATGTAGAATATCGAGATAAATCGGCAAAATTATAGATCTCAAAATCAAATGAAAAATATAGTTCGATTGAAATATCGAAAAATATCGCATTTATCGGTCAAATATGGTTATTATCCATATATTATGGAAAATATCCAAAAAACATTTATTTTCTTTTAAATTTGAAACACTGTGCTCTTGTTTGGCACTGAATATTGATTTTACGCTCATTTGTATGTATATTTCAAAATTAAAGGATAGATTTATATATCGGCCCTTTGGTCAACTATCAATATATCGATAATTTCTGCCATCACTAAACCAAACCATTCTACAAATGATCAAATAGGTTGAAGATGCGTTAAAGACCATAATTTACCAAATTAAAACTTACTTAAATATACTAGAGTTTCAAATATATTCTCTAAAGTATTTCAAACAATTATCTTAGCTAAAATATTATATATAAAATATTAAAAAGAGCTTAGAAAATGTGTGAATAAGCCAATGTTTCCATAATTATAAAAATAAAATGTTTCTAAAATCTTCAAGAGAGGCAGACTTATTTTATTACTTAAATGAAATTGAAACATAAATCATAACTAAATAACATTTTTTTTTTTTTCAAAATTTCAATGAATAGTTTTTATGAAGTAAAATAATTTCTGCCACATTTAAGATACCTGCAAAACATCGACATAGTATCCATAAACGCCTGCCCAGTTGGGTGACATTTTCTCTCCGTGCCGCAATCGTGTTTATGAGGCGCTGACACTCTATATGCTCGCCTGAACAATCAGCAATATGCTAAATGGAAAAGCGCACAAGCCCGGAGAGAAGAACCCTGACCCTTGCCCAGCGGGCGGCAGCGGGAGCTCCAGTTTGAATTTGAATTCGAGCGGGATTGGGAGCGGCAGTGGCAGGAAGGCCGCCGCCTCCTGCGTTAAGATCGACATTAGCACTTGCCAATCGAGCGCGGGAACAACGGCTCCCGACGAGATGACGAACCCATCGGGCGGGGGCGGACTCCTGATGGTGCCCACGCATCACAATCTGCAGCTCGATAAAATTTCCGTGCGCTCGATTAGTTCCGAGGATATATCGAGTGCCGGCGGTGGCAAGTGCTGCAGCGCCGCCGCCCGGAATCCGGCCATAAAAACGGGACGGCGCCTGCAGCTGATGCAGGTGAGTTTTTCCGTGGGGATAGGGGAAGGGAATTGCTCCAGGTACACTCTGCCACACAGGTGCGAAAAGCACACACTTATCTGGAGCAGCATAAATTAGCGGCAGCGCATGCATCTTAATTAGTCCGACTGGTCAGAGTCACGTGCCCGCGACAGATAGCCGGCCACAGAATGCGTCTAATGAATGTCGCGATTAGCGGGCCACGATAAAGACTAATCACGCCTCCTTTGCCTTGGTTCTGGCCTCTGCCTTGGCCACTCTCGTCGTCGCAATCAGGCCCAGATACCGCCGAGATGGGGGACTGGGCGCTCGGCTCTCCTCCATCGAGGCACATATTGATGGCAAATGAAAATATATGGCACAGTGGGTCGAACAATGGGATATTAGGCGGGCAAATATTTGATTATTTTAATTTAATTTAATTTTTTTTATATATTTAATCCTTTATTTTTTTATGTTAACAACGGCCCACAAAAACCTAGAAATTTGAATTCCTATATTAGGTATACCCATAACTTGTTATACGGCCGCTCATTTGACGTTATTTCGCTTTAACGGCCCTCTTAATTACGGCATGGTTTCGATTTACGGACTTAACAGATTCGCTTTAACGGAAAAAACTCATTTTTTGAGAGACCGTAAAGCGAGGTAAACACATATTAGACATTCGGTTTTTTGTAAGAAAACTTAGAAAATGTGGTGATTATTATCTTTTTACCCTTTAAGACTGCAACTCCTTAAGACTGCAAAAAAAAATGTAAGTGCATAGTCCATAAATAATTTATTTAATGGAACATATGTAGGCCGTAAGAATAGGAATAGGGGTTTTAGATATTATTGGAAAGTCTTAAAAATAACTTTTCTTTAAAAAAAACTAAGGAAAAGTTATGATTATTCTTATAATTTAGCCTTTGAATAATCCTTAAGACTGCAGAACAAATTACCTTTTTTTTTTTTTTGGAAATGTTTATGATTTCTATACTTATATAATAAATATTATTCAGGCAGGCTCCGGTTTTCACTCGTTTTTGTTTTCGAAAACGACAAATCGGTGCTCCCGTTCTCACTTTCACAAGACTTTTTGTTTTCAAAAACGGGCAAGTTTGTCTTGTCGAAATGAAAAGTAAATGTCTTTTCTACATTAAATCGGTTCTTAATTGCAAAAGGAAATAAATAGTTGACTCCTTGGTCTATTAATGTTCATTCCACACCAGATGTTCAGATCAATCCAGTTCGTATTTACTTTTCAAATAACTCTTTTCTGACTCCACCTCGAATTCGAAAAAAAATATTGCCGTCGCCAACAACATCTTTCATTTTGGCTGCCAGTGCTACCGTACAGTTGATGGAACAAAACAATCTAGTCGAAATGCTTCTAAATTTAAAAGGTGGTCAATAATAATTTTCAAGGAGAATGAAATAAGGTTTTAATAAAAAAAAACAGTTTATTTAAATGTATAAATGGAATTTTTATCAATAAAAAATGGTATTAAAGTCATATCATCAAAGGGTGGCAGTCCTCTTGGACCGATAAATAAACAATTTATGGTTTTATTTGGCTTTAAAACAAACAATTAGAAAAAGTAAAGGCATTTAAACATTCCGTTTATTTCTCAAAACATCCAAGTCAATAAAAACAATTAAATATTTCGATAACAAAACGATGACAAAAAGTTTGTGAAAACCGGGGCACATAAAAAAGGAAAACGTACGTTTTTGGTCTAAAACGAAAACGAAAAATAAAAGTGAAAACCGAAGCACGCCTGATTATCCTTAAATTGAATCAAACAACAACACACAATACCTTCTGCCCGAACCCACTGTGGGCAAGAGTTTGCACTCATTGACATGCGAATCCATTTCCAGATGATAATTCTACCATTTATACCAATATTGGCATTGATTGTGCAAACATCGGTGACCCTGCAAGAGATCCTGGAGTACCGTTCCGCCGTGGCCGACATCGAGACACAGGTGAGTGAGCGATGGTTGTTGGTGGGTAAATTCCGGATGAAAAGAAGCAAACAAAGCGAAGGAGACCTGGGACAGGGACAGGACAGCGTGTCCGTTTTGAAGCGTAATTAAAATTTATTGCTGAAATTCAATCAAACGCCAAGTACACGCCGGGGGACTCGCTGCCTGGTCAGTGTTCACTTGACCAGCAAAGGAAGCCGGTCCTTCGAGCTCCCTGCAAATATTTGTTTGCTCAGGTAAGTGCCTCCTTCTCGAGGACGAAGGGTTCCGGAGCACGGGCTCGTGGCCAGGCACTCGGGGGTGTCCTTCGCCCGCATCGCCTATCCATAATGCAAATGCGAAGTCTTCGCTTTGGAAAATATGAAAGAGAGAATGGAAAATATTGAACGTACTTATATGAGCCACAGGGACGCGGAGGAGGAGGCCAAAGTGAATTGATAAGGACGCAGTGCGAAATATGCGGCGACAGTCTCAAGTGCAGGATGAGATGGGGCAAGTTGGGAGTTGGGAAAGTGAGAGGTGGCGCGGATGGGAGGGTTCCCTGGAATAGGGTCACGTACTTGGGATGCGAATCGCACTACCACGACAAACAAATCAAGGAAGGAATAAAAAATGCTTCGATAGAGGAAACTTTCGAGAGGAGCTTGTTATTTGAGTTTTTCGCTGGCAGAACCAGCATTAAAGATCAAATTAAATATTATTATTACAAACTATACCGAATAATCTAAGTTCCCATATGTTTCCTATTTTGAAAGAGACATTTTAAGCTTGCTTTCCAACTTAAAATAAGTGCAAGCGATTAGATTAGAAAATAAGAAAATAATTAATTTTTCAAGCATAACTAGTTTGACTATTATTCGATTGAAAGTTAATAAATTAAGTGATAAGTGTAATGTTATCAAATTTGGCGCTTAGACAACAAGTATTATTAGATTACCTTATCGCTAAATATTATCAACCACCAATCGTAAGTTGGAAACAAAGTCGTATTCTTAAGTTGGGCATTTGCGGCGTGATTGACCCTTTATCTGGAAATAAAGTTTAAATACACTTAGCTTTGGAATTTATTAGATAAACAACCACTTAAATATATCTAATATTTTATCACTTTATAATAAATGTTCTTAGCAATCATAATCTTATCAGTTTATATATATCAGAAAGGCATTAAATCACTACTTTGTTGCTTTCATTTATTATCTCTTTCTTTGCTCCAATTAAGACTTCTAACAACAATTTAAATATTAAAAATAAACTCCTGCAGAAAACTGAAGAAGCTCACATTATTACTTGTACATATTTCTTGTAGGGGTCTATTACAAGATATTTATTGATAATTCTTTAAATACTTTAAAAGATTCTGTAAAACTTCCTCAAAAATCATAAGACCAAATTTGATTTCCGATATTTTTAAGCAGGATACAATTATATTATAAAATTTTGTATTATTGTACAAAGTTTTTAAATAACTTTTCCTATTGCCTTTTTATGAATTTCTCACTTTTAAAAAATACTTCATGAAGAGTCATTGTTCTCAAACGAATTTTATTATCTTAAACGGGAACTTTGGCCTCGTAGACGGCGCTGGGATTGAGGCAGAGCTGGGTGGTGAAGTGCTGCAGCGGCGTCTGGCAGATGTGGGGCGCCCACTGGGTACAGTTCTTTACGGTCAGGCGGTGGACGTCCATCACAAACTCCCCGGTTTCCGTGCTGTAGTTGGCGTACAGCGTGAGGCAGTCTCCGCTGGCGGGAGTGGGCTGACCCTGGTTCCAGGGCAGATAGGTGGCCTGCTCCCCGGTGCTCTGCCAGAAGTAGTCGATGTAAGTCTTCACTTCGCCCAGCTTATTGCCGGCTGTCCAGAACTCCAGTTGGTAGGGCTCCGCCACGGGCAGCCACTCCTGGATGGCCTTCAGCTCCGTCTGGTTCTTAATGCTCAGCAGTCCGGCGTTCAGGGACCGACAGTGGCGATCCGACTCGTACCAGTTCTTCCAGCTGTCGTCCGCCAGGAGGCACTTGTCCGCCACCCGGGTGAAGTTGGTGGGACACTCGGACACGGTCTCCGCGCTGAGCGCCTGATGGAGCTGGCCAAGGGCCAGACCGAGCAGAGCGAAGCAAACTACCTTGGGCCACGACATAGTGAGTAACTGACCAGCAGTCCGATGGCCTGACTCTTTTATACGATCGCCCTGCTGGGGGCTTCGACGGGTCTGCCTCCTGATAAGGGTTCGGAGAAATATCAAGTATACGCAAGGTGGAAGCCACCGCGCTCGTTATCAGGTTAACAGCTTATCACGAAGACGGCTTGCTGCCAAGGCCCAGGAGAATCCCCAAGAAGTCTCAGCATTAAAGCGCTCAAAGGGAATCCCAAAAAGCCTGTAAATATAATAAAATCAAGTCGAATCTCTCTACTCTTTAATACTGACTCATTTGAATGCTCTTTTTCGAACTCAGTTGAAATTGGACCTGCTCAAGCAGGCAAATGCGCAATTCCAAAGGCTGTCCGGTTGCAATAAACTAAAATTGAACAGATTGTATATCATATCACTTTAGCCTTCTTAATCTTTTATTGAATATATAAATCACTTTAGCTCTAGTACAAATTATTACATTTGTATTCTAAATCATGAAATTGGATTGGATTAAATAAAAACTGTATTACTTAAGTAGGATTTCGGATTTTTTCTTTAGAAAAACTTAAAGTATGCTTATTTGCCTTCGGATTTTCAAACTTCCTGTGCGTTCTTATGTATATAATATATATACTTAAAGATGATTGTCGAAGTTTCAATTTCAAAGCTGAAATCGCAAAGAAACAATAATATGCAATAAATGAATATTTATTTAAATGCTAAAATCATCTCGATATTATAAAAATCATCCATTTGAAGAAGGACTTCAAAGCTAGGGCTTCTTAAGAGAAGTAAAAGGATTGTTCGTCAATAAAATAAAATTTATCATGCATTTTTTTAGAAAAAAGGTTTCTTTTACCAACACCCAGAAAAATGATGGATTAAATTCAAGGTAACGCATGACCTAAAGTAGAAGAAATAGATTTTAATAAAAATAGATTTTTGGCCTAGATTTAAAGAGCCAACAACATCGGCCAACTCTTGGCAATATTTGAGCTACGACAGAAGTACCAAAGGTCTACTGCAACAATATAAAGAATTCTGCAAGCATTTTGGCATACAATTTTATTATTTTAAATAGTTTTATTACATCAAAATTAATTTTATGTTTGAACAAAAATATAAATTTATATCAAAAATTTATATCTTAAATTTAAACGTGGAGCAATCGGCCATTTAAGGTCACGCATTACATTAAGTTTAATCACGAATTACCTAAAAAGTCAAGTCTTTCCATTATCCAAGACCTTAGCGAACATTTTAGGTAATTTTTAATACAATATTAGGCTATTTTTAGATCTTTTTAGGTAATGTTTTTTTCTGAGTTTACTATTTTATAAAAGTACGATATATGAAGAACTAAATTTATTAATTAGATTAATGGTTCATCTGAATCTAAAACATCAATAATCTATCTTAAGCTTATTTCTTTATATTTCCAATAACGTCGATTTTTATTTTATTTTTTGAATTTCCGAATTTTTGTCACCATTTGGAATGTAAAGTGAATGCCTTATTGTGATGATGAGTTTTACATAATATTTTGCGTTAGGTCATTAACCTATCTAGTATTTCTGAGACAATAAGAAATATTCTAGCCTAACCTTTTTCCCCACTTCTTCTCTTGCGAGCACTGAGTGAGAGTTAAAGTTGCAACCCATCAACAAAGACAAAATAATATAAAAGCTAGATAAAATTCAATAAAATCAACTTTTATACTTTAAATACATTTTTCTAATTATAGTCAAACTTAATACGTTGTGTAATAAATGCTATCAAGTTCGGCACTTAGACAATAGGTTTTATAGGATTACCTTATCGCTAATCCTTATTCCCCATTTCTTGTGCAGTCTAATTAATGCTTTTTGCTTCTGCCGAGTTATTTTTAAATTCTACAAAGCTAAATAACATTGACATCGACCTACGGCTTTGTTAAATATTTAACAGCAGTTTCTAACAAAAATTCTAGAATCTGAGCTTCTGTTTATTTCAATTGAATTCATTATTGTTAATATTTGTTTTATAATTCATTTTATTAACTTAAACGGGTACTTTGGCCTCGTAGACGGCGCTGGGGTTGAGACAGAGCTGGGTGGTGAACTGCTGCAGCGGCACCTGGCAGACGTGGGCCGCCCACTTGGAGCAGTCCTTGACCGTCAGGCGGTGAACGTCCATCACCACTTGACCTGTGGACATGCTGACGCTGGCGTACAGCGAGAGGCAGTCTCCGCTGGCGGGAGTGGGCTGACCCTGGTTCCAAGGCAGATAAGTGGCCTTCTCTCCCGTGCTCTGCCAGTAGTAGTCGATGTAAGTCTTCGATTCGCCTAGCTTATTGCCGGCTGTCCAGAACTCCGGTTGGTTGGGCTCCACCACGGGCAGCCACTCCTGGATGGCCTTCAGCTCCGTCTGGTTCTTGATGCTCAGCAGTCCGGCGTTCAGGGAGCGACAGTGGCGATCCGACTCGTACCAGTTCTTCCAACTGTTGTCCACCAGGAGGCACTTGTCCGCCACCCGGGTGAAGTTGGTGGGACACAGGGACACGGTCTCCGCGCTGACTGTCTGATGGAGTTGGCCAAGGGCCAGACCGAGCAGAGCGAAGCAAACTACCTTGGGCCACGACATAGTAAGTAACTGACCAGCAGTCCGATGGCCGGACTCTTTTATACGATCGCATTGCTGGGGGCTTCGACGGGTCTGCCTCCTGATAAGAGTTCGGGTTCCACGCCAGGTGTAAGCTATCTGGTCCGTTATCAATCAAAAACACACGAGGACGGCTTGCTGCCAAGGTCCAGGAGAATGTTCAGGAGAATCCCCAAGAAGTCTCCGCAGTAAAACATTAAAGGGAGTCCCAGAAACTGTAAAAACTATTAACTCGTGTAATCTATCTAATCAAGGAGACTGACTCATTTACTGTCTCTATTTCAATCTCCACTATACACTTTTATTTTTTCACTTTTCTTGCTAATTTTACAAATTAGACATGTTCAACTGGGGGGATACGCAATTTCAAAGACTGCCCGCGCGCCGTAAACACAAGCAAAGAGATAGCATATCGCGTTAGGCCTTTAATTACCTCTTTCTTATATAATAATCTACATTGCAATCACATAAGTTTGCTTTTATATTTATGATTTTATATTTATGTATATTTACAGCTTGTGCTGCGCAGTTTAATTAATCGACATCTGTGAAAACGGCCATTTAGTTTTCGAAAGTATTAAGAAAGTTAATGGTAGTTATTTATTAGTTTTAAAAAGGCTCATTAATTAATTGCAAGTAAAAGCAACGAAGAGAGTTATTTATACATAAAAGCATCAAAAATTGACAATTTTAACGTACTAATTATTACAAATTTGTATTATCTAATTAAAATCTTATAAATCGCAAAAAGCAAGAAAGAAAAACAGAATCTCATTTCTTGTTTTAACACATTTTTTTTGTTTAAGGCGCATTTCTTTCTTAATTAAAGAACATTTACCTAATCTGCCTTAAAATATAAGTTTGGTAAAAAACATAAAATGCAATTCAATGGCGACAATGACGACTTTCTATTGTTACCCTGCCTTATCTGGAATTAATCAAATATAGATAATAATAATATATATATTATAATATATATGTTATAATGATTCAATTATAACACGCTCCATATCAAGCCGATCGGCCAATCTTTACACCCTTGTAAAAGGTATTAATATTTTAGACAGTAACTATTTATTATTATTATTTGTTCAATAGTATTTTTTTAAACATTGGTGTCTAGCAACTTCTGGTTTTATTTCAGAGCACGTTTAGACAAGCGGTCTTAAAAATTCCTTAATTTATTCTAGTCGTTGAAAATACTTAAAACCTTTAGGTAGTCATTATCAATGTACTTCAGCTGTAAGTACAAATAATAATTTAATACCCGTTAAGATGCGTCATTATTCTACTTACACGCAAAAATAAAAATTGGTAATATACAAATGTACCTTCTAGCACGCTGAGAATTAAAGGTCTATGCAGTGCAGGATTCCTTATAGACTTCAAAAGAGTATGTACATCATTCATAAACTTGGCTCTTTTCAAAAAAAGTATATTCAATTGAAAGGGAATCCAGATTTCTGCAAGATTTCAAAATTGCCAACACAGTATCGATTTTATATTGTGCTTTGGACAGATTGTAATAGCTTGTAATTTGCAAAGATTCGAGCTCTGTCAGCTGGCTCAGTTCTGTCAAATTTTCGAAAACTTTCGTAAATTGTAGATGCAGTTTTTTAAACGATTTTATTATTATTATTGTTTAGTTCCTAGTGCTACAAGTATTATATTATCCTTAATTTAATGCACTAGTCACTATACTGTGTTCATTAATTTTCAAAAATTGGTACCTATATTTTATTATTAATATTATTCTCGTTAGTTCGTTTAACTCTTCAACACATCTAATCGGTGCTGAAATTTGTTTTAATTTCAAAACACTTTTACAGGCAAAAACATGGTAGACCTTACTTAGCGAATCGTATGTGACTTTTATAATAATTTCCTCTAAATTTTCAAGTTCAGTCAAACGTAGCCATTCGTTAAAACCAATCGGAGCGATAACAACAATTTTGTTTTAATTTGGTAGGTTACGTTTTAAATCTACGTCTATATATGCAAAAGTCAGGTTCTCCAAAATTTCCATTTTGCGCAAAGATGACAAATTTCTCGAATCCAAGTCCCTGCTATAAGAACTTCTTAAACCTCTTAGCTTAGTGAGCTCCTCCAATTCCCTTTGGTCAAGATATCTGGTTGAAACTTGCAGGGTCTGAAGTCTAGGGGTTATTTGCTTAGCAAATGCAGCAAACAATTTTTCTAATGAAAAGGAGGAGAATGTACAATTAGAGTTAGGCCTTTAATATTCGATTTTGCTAGCTCAGTCAATCTTCAGTGATAGGGCCATTCAATTTTAGAGCCTTCAGGGACGTTATCCTAGAAATCTTAAGTATCTCTGTAGGCAAAATATCTTTGGATTTAAATTGCAGGTATTGAAGCGACGGTGACTTTTTCATTTCGAATTGTTCGAAGAGCTTGATCAGAGTTCCCTTTTCCATAAGCGATATGGTCAGTTCCTCGAGCTCAGTCAGTTGGGCCAGTTTCTCAATGCCATCTGTACCTGACAGTGAGAGTCTCAATTTTCTGATGGCCTAAAGTTCTGCGACTTTTAGGATATCTTTAAAGTGTAAATCTAGCAGTGAAAGGTCCACTTCCTGAATCGTAATTGAATCTCTGTTGGCGAAGGCCTCAAAGAGCTTATTTAGTGATCCTAAATTCTTTCAAAATCTTCAGGGTCTTAATGCCATTAACTTGACCTGGACTCTGTTCGTTCTTTCGAAATTCTATCTTCCAATCTTTGAGGTGAATTACACCGCGAACTTGGCATGTGTTTAGCAGGTTGCAAAGTGTCTTTAAAGACGTCTTCTCAAACTCTTTTCTAACATTGATATCCAGGATTTGCAGGTTGGTAAGTTCACTTAAAAGTTGAATGGACTCCCACTCGGAAAAGCAGCAATCCAACAAATTAATGGATTTTATAGTTAGTAGTTGTTAGCTCTTTTCCGGCGGCTGGGACTTTCAGGATTGAGATCTCAGAGAATAAGTCCCAGCTCGCAATCGTAACTTCACTTAAAGCTGGTAGCATATCGCTAAGTGTATTTTAAACGATCGAGCTCTCCGCCATTTTCTTATCGGCTTTAGCATTGTCAACAGCAAACCGTTCCCGTAGACTCCATGGATAGTCATATCCTCTAACGCGGGCAGCTGTGAAAGCGGCTCCATTATGATCGGGCTTCGACACAAACTTGAGACTCCTGAGATTGCGGCAATGTGGAACGATGTCGGACAGTCTCCCGGGAATTTCGGTGCTCATAAACTCCAAAAGCAACAATTCCGGGTTTGACATGCACACACTTACCAATGCCTCTGCACTCATTCGTACATCTGAGTATAGATAGATAATGTGGCCATAATTGTTCAAGTCTTCCAGGGAGTAACCTATAAAAGATAGAAATAATATAAAAGAGTATAATACTTACTTAAATTATTAGAAACCCAAGTCAGAAAGCTACAGTCGAGTGTGACCGACTGTGAGATACCAGGTCCAGCTGACCACTTTTCTTGGCCAAAATTAATAATTTGCTCAACTTAAAAGATATCAACATGATACATTGCCAATCGTAATTTTATAGTTAAAGGAAGATACTGTCTTAAAATTATCCGGATTAGAAAACTATATCGAATAGCTTTAATAAATGTTTAAAATGTTGACAAAATCGGATCACGATTTCTTATTGTTTTTTTAGATACTATTGAACAAAAATGTTGCATGAATCTCTGATAATTACATCTTTCAAAGGTTCTAAAAAGTTTTTTGATATCATTGAATATTTATAAGTCCTCAAGAGTTTAAAGACGTTAATACTGCTTTCAACCGGCAATTCTATACAAAAAACTATGTTCTTTGAGAGCAAATCCACTTGAATTTTTAAGTCTTGAATTTATTTATTTCTAACTCAATATATTAGATAAACGCATATATCTGGCTCGGCTTGCTGCCAGATCGTGACTAAATAAACTGAACAGACTAAAAGCTCATCAGCTTCTTCCGCTTTCGATTTCGTTTAGCTTATGATTTCAATCTCTTCACAGAGCAGATCTTATCACTTGCATTTGGATTTTTTTTTTTTTTTTTTTGGGAGCTGCAGGGATGCCCTGCACTGGTACTCTGGGCCCTTAAACTTCACCCATCCGGAAAGGGGCACAGCTGAGTCCATTTTCCAAAAATGTTTCTCTGAAACTGTTTTCTTAAGTCCAAAAACTTGTTCTATTTGGTTTTTGATTTTAATTATTCTGCATAGACCAAATACAGGTGCCACACCTTGTTCTTCGGCTGAAAATAATCAAGCTTTGTGTTCGTGCCAGCTGATCGCACTTTCGGATGAAATATGAAAAGATTATTGGCCAAACTTTCACGCCTTTCGACCGCAAGTTCTATTTTTAAATAATTAAACAACATTTTTTGTGCATTTTGATAGATTTCTGAGGGTAACGCCTATCTTTCTAATGGCAGTAATATAATAATGGTAAGCAACTGTTTCCTTTCGTGTTTTTAGGTAACTATTGCTACAGACCTGGGCAAAGTGGTCACCCGACTTCAGTTGGAACGCTCCGAGGTGGCCTTCTACATCTTCACCAACGGCAGCAAGCAGCGGTGAGTCCGGCAGCGATTTATATCTAATTTGCAATTAATCCTATTGATGCGGGACCAGGGCCAATCTAACCCTGCGATTCGCGATCACGGACCATGCCTTGAACAACATGACCACCTGGAGCGAGATCAGTGTGCCCACGGCTCCGGACGAGGATGAGGACGATCGGGAGATGATGCTCAACCGCAACGAGTTCCAGAGCCGCCTGAACGAGTTCAGGGATCGGGTGCGTTTCGAGCCCGAGGAGAGCTCCATCACCGAGGTGATGAACTGGTACACGTCCATCAACCGCGGCTTGCTTCATCACCTAAACGAGCAGATCAAGGAAACGGACAATAGCGGCGTGTGGCGGTGAGTCCTGGAGCCTTACCTAGGCAGAGGAGCTGATCCCTAAATCGATCTTTATGGTTGCAGCTACCTGGTGGGATTCAAGAACCTCCTGAAGAGCATCGAATGCCAGAACATTGCCACTTCCTTTGGCATTCGGTACTATGGCCGCGGGTCCTTGACCGCCGAGAACTTTGTGTCCTACGTGCGCTACGAGTTCATGGCTCGCGAGATGATCAACTCCACTCTGAACTACGCTCCGATGCTAAAGAATATGTACACGAATATCACCAGCACCAAGAAGTACCATCGCACCAAGCAGATGTGAGTATGCCGGCCTAGCTCTGACCCGATCTGATGCAGGACCTCTTCCCAGGAGCACCACCCTGCTGAAGAACAACCCGAATGTCTCAAACGAACGCAGTGCCATCGAGTACTACGAGCTGATGAACAACTATACCGACGACTTACGAATCCTGCAGAAGGCCCTGCGACGTATGATCAAGTGAGGCCCTCTCAGTATTGAATTATATTCAAGACTCCTAAGGCTACGTTATTTTCCAGAGAATACGTGGACAAGACCCTGAGGGAGGCGGATCGGAAGGAAGCCATTGGCATCGCCATACTGGTTGTGGTGCTCCTAGTGTCGCCGGTCATCATTGTGCTTGTGAAGAATGCCGCTGCCACGATACAGGTGAGCAGATGCTGTGGTAAATCCTGAAGTTCCACCTCATCGCTGCTATCTCGCCCACAGCTGTATGCCCTGAATCTGTCCCAGAAGGCCAAGGAGTTGAAGCGGGAGAAGCGCAAGAGCGACTCGCTGCTCTTTCAGATGCTGCCCCCCAGCGTGGCCATGCAGCTGAAGCAGACCCAGCAGGTGAGTCCCGGAAACGGGGATGGGGGTGGTCTTAAGCCTCTCTAATTGCCCGTCTGACAGGTGCCCGCCGAGCTGTACGAGGCAGTTACCATCTACTTCAGCGACATTGTGGGCTTTACCGAAATCGCCGCGGACTGTACCCCACTGGAGGTAATTGTTGGGGATAATGGGATAAAAGTGTCCTTTAAATATATGAGAAATACGAAATCTTCTTTTTGTCAATGTATTTCAAGTAATTATAATATTTTATAAATTCACATGAGTTAAGAAATAACTTTGTTGCTCAATAACAATCGTTGTGGTTTTGAAATATATTTAATTAGACCACGAAAGTATGCTACAATATAAAACATCCTAAAAATATATATTTTCAATGATTTCCATCCTCTTTGCATACTTTTGTACGCTTTTTCACTTGATTTAAAATCCTTTACTTTTGTTTGACGTTGTTATCCTTTTAATTTTATTTATTTTTTAAGTGCTTTCAAACATAACAGAATTATGAATAGATCCCCTTTGCTTTTAAATCATTGACAGGTGGTGACCTTCCTCAACTCCATCTACCGGGTCTTCGACGAGCGCATCGAGTGCTACGATGTCTATAAGGTGGAGACCATTGGCGACTCCTATATGGTGGCCTCCGGCCTGCCGGTGAAGAACGGTAATTTATGCAAATTCGGCTGTCAGTCAGTCAGTCATTTACCCCGACTCCTCTCTGCCTCACTGCCTCACTGCCTGACTGCCTGCCTGTCCGGCTGTTTGGCCCCAAAAAGATTTGCGCTAATTTAACTTCCATTTGTGGCCATGCGCCGTAATTTAATTTATGCCGCCTGCAGGAAACAAACACATCAGCGAGATAGCGACAATGGCGCTTGATTTACTGGACGCCTCGTCGGTGTTCCGCATCCCCAGGGCGGGCGACGAGTTCGTCCAGATCCGGTGCGGAGTACACACCGGCCCAGTGGTGGCCGGCATCGTGGGCACCAAGATGCCGCGCTACTGCCTCTTCGGCGATACGGTGAACACGGCCTCGCGCATGGAAAGCACCGGCGAGGCCCAGAAGATACATATCACCGAGGAGATGCACGACTCGCTGCAGCAGGTTGGGGGTTTCCGGACCGAGCATCGCGGCCTCATTGACGTCAAGGTGGGTGTGGGTTTATGAAGAACTCTGTTCTGTAGAGGAAGTCATTGATACTACTTACTTCCGTTTAGAATAGTTTTGGTCTTTAAATAATCTCTGGCAAGTGAATAATTAAATATGTATAAGGACTAAATAGGAAGAATATTTACTGTGTCATCAGCCCTCAGAGATGCATAGAATGTTAGAGAGGAAAATCGCATTGCTAGGGGATTCTTCTCAAAAATCGATCATATGCCATGTTGAACCTTTATCTTTATAAACATTGCAACAAATATTTCAAATAATATTATAAAATACTCGAATTTTCCTTAGACTTCTCGGTAAACTTGGTAATCTCTCTATTTCAGGGCAAGGGCCTGATGAGCACCTATTGGCTGACCTGCAAGGACGGACCCGTGCGGGTCCGCGAGGAGATCTCGTGGCGGGCGGACATGCAGCCAGTGTTCCTGGACCACCTCAAGCTGCATCCGCCGACCGATTACAAGCTGCCCAAGCGAAAATGAGCGCCGCTCGTCTGGCCCATTTTCCGGCTTTGAAAAATTATAGTTATCAATGTTATCCCGCATGGCGCTTTGTGTCTCTCCTTCTCTAGATGTGCATGTGTTGGTGTCGCTGTCCCGTTTTTTGTGTGTTTTCCTCACTCTCTCTGTCTGTCGCTCTCGGTGTCCTTTGAAGCTTTACCGCCACCCACGTGGCTCCATGTAATCCGCAGTGTGAATAACGAGCATGAAAAGCCAAATATAGACGTATTTATGTAAAATAATCCATGAACTAAGGCCAAGCGCACACTAGCAGCTGAAAGCGGAACTTATTGCTGAGATTATAAGCGAGCTGATAACTTCAAAGCTCCTCAGCTAGCTGAGAATTTTTGGTTGCGCACACCGACAGCTTAAACTGAAGCTGATGCTGACTACAAATAAAATTAAATTAACATCGAAAATCTACTAATTTGGCTGATCGTTCCTATGGAAGCTATAAGATATGAGTCCGAGTTGAATAAAATTTGAAATGTATGGCTATAGTTCAATTAAAAGACCATTTACTAAGAGTTAAACCGATATCTTACAAAACAAATGAATATCGGCCCATTTGGCCCGATATTTCTTATGGCAGCTATATGATATAGTGGACAGATCTGGCCCGTTCCGACTTATATACTTTCTGCAACATAAATAAGACTATCTGCCAAGTTTCATTCAGATAGCTTTAATACTGAGAGATTTCACCGTTTAAGGTTTGGCTCCCACTTCGCAACACAATAAAATCAGCTCGTCAGCTTGCTGATAAATCAAACTGGTTTGGTTGATAAAGCAGAGCTGAACTTAACAGAAAGCTGATCAGCTCAGCTAAGCTTTCAGTGTGCGCACTTTCAAGCAAACAGAGTGTTTGTTTTTTCGAGCTGAATAAGCTCAGCAATAAGTTCCGCTTTCAGCCGCTAGT
>VNKF01006568.1:0-23996 GCA_008044355.1 Drosophila lacteicornis
ACCGATCGTTTCTATGGCAGCTATATGATATAGTTGTCCGATCTTAATGAAATTAAAACCGTAATTCTAGAACCATAAAAAACTGCTATATCTGAAAATTTATAGAAATTCGTTGAAAAACAGAGAAGTTAAATTTTTTTTACATTAATTTCGCCATCATTCCTATGGCAGCTATAGGATATAGTAGTCCGATTTTGGTCATTCCGACATACATATATACTGCGTGCTAAAAAATAAGACTATGCTGAAAATTTCAGCTTGATAGCTCAAAAACTGAGAGACTAGTTCGCGTAGAAACCGACAGACGGACAGACGGACAGACAGACGGACAGACAGACGGACATGGCTAGATCGACTCGGCTGGTGATGCTGATCAGGAATATATATACTTTATGGGGTCGGAGATGCCTCCTTCACTGCGTTGGAAACATCTGGTCAAAATTATAATACCCTCTGCAAGGGTATAACAAAAACAGTTTCCTAGTAGAAACACCTTTTCCGCTTTTCGTGATTCTCGGGCGATAGTTGGAAAAAGCAACGTAGTGGAGAAATACCCTTAAGCGTCGAATTTTTATCACGGGCAGCCACCGCTTGGCGTTAATAATACGCCCAATAAAATGCGTTTGAATTAATATTCCTTCATAAAGCTTGTTAATAAAGTTTGTTTACAAAACACAGCTGAAAATACAAGTGAGTGTGACCGATTTTGATCGATATTAACCCTTTCTTTATTTTTCTTGGTCACACTGGTTACCGAACGAAATAAATCACAATTTCACTTACGGAATTCCGTAAGTGGATTTCATTGATCTTAGTACTAGCCTTTAAATAGGAACATCAAGTTGTGCTCTTTCATGCTCAGCCTGGAACAATAAATATGGAATGGGGATGGAAGTAAATTTAAATAAATACAGTTAGGTAATTAAACAGGTCGACGAAGAAAAAACCCGGCAACAAAACTCTATTGATTCTGAAAAAAATCGCGGAGAAAATCGCAGTCAAAGCACAGCTTGATTTGACACTTTTCAAGCCTTAATAATACGTAGTCCAGAGCTGGTATTAGACATAAAATAAACTTTTATCTATCTTCTTAAATATTGAAAAGGATCTACTGGTCCATTAGTTAAAATTCATTTTACTAGCTTCACATTCTCACATATTTTTGCAATGTTTAGCAATGTTGTGAAAATCATATATTTCGTTTAGTTAATCTGGATTCAACTGCGTCTTTAAATGGAGGCTGTTTCTTTTTGGAACACCTATCCTGCAAATTGTAAATAAACCTGGGAGCTACAACTAAATATTTAAAATTTAGATTCTAAATAAATCGAAATATCCGTTGGTTAGTAAAAGTGTCGGCGTTTGAAAAATGTATAATACGCAAAGGCAGCATTGTTTGCGACCATTTTAAGGACTCTTAAACAGTAATATATTCTTGATTTTTTTTCTTGTGTGGTTTATTCTAACAACTCCTATGTTTACTCGGATTTAGAAAAAAAGAAGACGAAGAGGAATCCACAAAGAAGAAGAAGGAGCACCAAAGAAGATGATGCAGGTGATTGAGGAAAAACAGAGATTGAGTTCGGGAGTGGATTTAGATTTCCAATGAAAATCTAATACAAATAGTGCTCGCTTCAATACAGAATAATAATATTCGGGACAGTCTTTGTTTTTAGTCAATTTTAATTTGACAGTTCCATTACATATGTTTTGTACTGCTTCTTGTTTGCAAATTTACAAGCAGTGTATAAGTTAAGCAGTGCAGAGGAGGGAAATTTATATTAGAGACTACTTGCTACACTGCTTTCCCAAATTAGAAAGAACTTCTACTGCTTGCCGCAAAGCAGTGATACTGTTTGTTAGAACAAAGTTTCCCACCTTATCAAAGTTTTCAACCTTTATTTACCTATTACTTTTGGTATAATAATAATTATATTTATAAACCCATAACTTGTAATTCCAAATTTAACTCAAATTTGTTTATCCAATTATCTAAAATTGGGTCAACGAATCCTTTGGAAAAAATACGGTAAAAAAACTCTTCAAACATAATGCATTTTACTGTACAGCTATATGAAAAAATCGAATACGTTTATAAAGAGACTCCGTGGCGCAACGGTAGCGCGTCTGACTCCAGATCAGAAGGTTGCGTGTTCAAATCACGTCGGGGTCAGAGGAAGTACAACAGAACAAACATTGTTTGCTTTATTTTTTTTCTTTCCTCTTTTTTATGTATATTTACACAAAAATAATATAAATGATATTAAGCTTTAAAATACCAATGATAAATATTTTTAAGACCGTGTGCTATTTAATTTCACGCACAATGCTTTGGGTACCGGGTGTCTCACAGTCGGTCACACTCGACTGTAGCTTTCTCACTTGTATATTATAACTTTTATTTGTTTTACTTTTATTATAAAAATATATATAAAGAAACTAAAAAAAAAGTGTATGCTATTTTTAATTTCACAGTAAACAAATTTTTTTCGCACTTCCCAGACGATTTTTTGATCTTAAATTTTTATTAAATCATAACTCTTATTTACGTTCCCTTTGTAAAATCCATAGTAATATCTGTGGCACTTCTGATATTCGCCTCTGCAAGGATAAAAAAAAGCATGCAACCAGCTGGCGTGGCATTTGTCGTAGATAGAGGTAAGTATTAAAATCTATGTTGAACGAATTTAAAAAAAAATGCTCTGCATCGGCCGGGAATCGAACCCGGGCCGCCCGCGTGGCAGGCGAGCATTCTACCACTGAACCACCGATGCTCTTGTCAGAAACTATTTTCAGAAATTCTCTGTCTTATGAATTGTGAAAATCGCCCGATTTCAGAAATAAAGAGCCTTTTGTAATATGATACCCTCCCCTCGCCAAGACTCCGTGGCGCAACGGTAGCGCGTCTGACTCCAGATCAGAAGGTTGCGTGTTCAAATCACGTCGGGGTCATGAGTATAATTATTTTGTAGTTTTTGAAGAATTTTGCATAAAATTCGTATCGCTTTCTACCAAAGGACAATTATTCTATAGTTTTGTAAAAGAGTTGGATACTTACACGATAACATTTTTTAATTGCCAAATGAAACTAAAGCGAAATTTACGCATGACGGATGCGTAATCTAACAGATTAGCGATATGTACAAATGTATCGACGTACAAGTCTCCCACCTAATAATAACAAAATATCATTAAAATTACATTAAAAATATTATTTTGGAAAATAAATTCATGTTTCCGAATGTATTGAGAAACGAAATAGAAGATTCTTCTGTAGAGAAAAGCAGTTCTAATTGAAAGCAACATAATAACTCTAAGATTATTGTGAAAAATTTATATATATTTTTAATTTGTAATGTATTGCGAATTAGTGAGAGGGGAGGTCAATTACAATAATTGTTGTCGTCAATTTGAAAATTACAAGGTAAGAAAAATTTAAGAGTACTGAACAATTTAAGTTCGCGTACATTTCAAATTTATATCAGGGTAAACCCACTGGCAACTAGCAAAAAAAAAACGAAGTTGCATCGGCCGGGAATCGAACCCGGGCCGCCCGCGTGGCAGGCGAGCATTCTACCACTGAACCACCGATGCTTTTGCGAGTCTGTAGCTCAATTCAGGTTTAGTTATACAGAGGTTCCAGAAAACGATAACCTGTTGTGGGACGGGGTACTGAAATCTCCAACCTGTTGCCTGGGGAGCATTTTCCCGTCATTTGGCGTCCTCCCCACGTAGACTCCGTGGCGCAACGGTAGCGCGTCCGACTCCAGATCGGAAGGTTGCGTGTTCAAATCACGTCGGGGTCAAGACTCCAGGATTTTTTTTCTTCCCAATTTTTATTTAATTAAAAACGCTTATTTTCAACAAATATTTAAATATATAATTTATTGTATAGGTAATAAGCAGCGATCCATTCTCTACAAGCAAAAATGTTTAGATAATGAGCATTTAATTTCAATATTTAAAATCGCCGATAAAACCTGCAATGCGGCTGCGTCTTTCTCTTAGGCCATTTGAATATATTTTGTAAATTTAATAGGTAAACATTTATAAATACAGATACATACAGTATATTTATTCAATTACATTTTACGAACTGTGTTTATCGTGTAAATTCCCTAAACGATTTGCCTTGATGTATTATCAGTTGTTCCCATATTGCACAATGCATTACTCGTTGTAAAAATGATGGTTCAAGTGCCATACAATTGCATATAATATTTGAACGTAAAACTACCCAACACCAAAATTCAATATAGACTCTTCTCTCTTAAATCTTTTCTGTGTAAGTGTAACATAACTTTTCAACAATTTTTACAGAAATCAACAAGGAAAATGGCTGCAATCATTGCTCTAACTAACGAAAATCAATCCTAAAAACATATGTAACTAATGGTGGACCCTGTGTTTTGTTTCATTTTTGTCTCATCGTATATATGTAAGTATGTAAGCGCCTCCAAAAATATTGTAAGGGTTTAGTTGGTCTCAGATTTCAATTCCTTCCTTAGTGCTTATTTGCTATTGACTAAGTTGAGGAACTCCTCGCGGGTCTTTGGATCGTCTCGGAACACGCCCAGCATAGTTGAGGTAACAGTTTTGCTATTGATTTTCTGAACTCCTCGCATCACCATACACATATGCCTGGAATGGAGAACGGAAATCATTGTTAGTTGAGAATCAGAAGTAGAGATATAGAGACTTGGCGCAGTTATGAAAACTGGGAAGAGCAGAGATCACTAGCATCGGTGGTTCAGTGGTAGAATGCTCGCCTGCCACGCGGGCGGCCCGGGTTCGATTCCCGGCCGATGCAAAATCACTTTTTTTTTATTCGTTTAACAACATAAAATTTAGTACTTACACTCCCTCTACGACAACTGCCACGCCAGCAGGTTGCACGGCTTGAGTTACGGCCACTGCAATTTGTTTTGTCAAGCGTTCCTGTACTTGCAGGCGACGTGAAAATATTTCCACAATGCTGTTGGAAGAATACCGATTATTAATACATTTGCATCGCTATTTTTAGCAGATCTTACCGAGCCAGCTTGCTGAGTCCTAGAATCTTGTTGCATGGCAAATAGCCTATCGACACTTTGCCGTAGAATGGCACCAAATGATGCTCGCACATAGAAAACATTTCGATATCCTTGACGACCACCATTTCGTCGTGATCCTCATCGAACACAGCTCCATTTAGAACGTCTGCCAATAGATAACAAAAAGGAAAAAAACAATTTGAATGTTGAAAAAATAAAAAGAAAAAACCGATTTCACATTGACCCCGACGTGATTTGAACACGCAACCTTCCGATCTGGAGTCGGACGCGCTACCGTTGCGCCACGGAGTCATTCAGTCTCGAAGCGCCCAATGCCCAACAAAACCCAAGTCAGTGAAACCACTAGTGATTTATGACGCGCGTAAATCGTGTTAGATTTATTTGCTGCATAACTGAATGTTAATGTGAGAGCTTTCGCCGCACTCACTTTAAACGATGGGTTCTTGAGATTCACCGCCAAGCTGAGTGGCTTAAAGTCGTACACCCACTTCCCTTTCCCTTCCATCCCTCTTCCACCCTTCCGCTCTCACGTTTTTAATGTACAGCCCGGAAAGCTTTGGTGCGTTTCCTGGCAGCCAATAAAGTGTGCTGATTCGTTTTTGCGTTGCTCAATTCGTAACACCTTTTTATGAAATGTTGGCATTGGAGGACATGTTAAAGTTGAAACATATTTTATGAGCTCTGAGGCACCTGGCATAAGAGTTTAAATTTGATGCATTCTAAACATTTGGGAGCATAGATAGGGTATCACTATGATTTCATGTATTTGGGAATACCTGAAAGTCCCCGCACAAACCTAGTGTGTGGTTCCCTCAATGTCAGATTGGCAACTGCTCGCGAGTCGCGACGTTGTCACGAGAGACTTTGGTTCTTCGAATTCGGGTTAAACACAAACCAACCCATTCTATTTTCGAAGGCTACTCACTTTCGTTAAACTCATTTAGCTTTCAAATGGCCAGCACACTTGCGTTGTTTGTTGTTGATATTAAATTTACATGCGATTTTATTTGACAAACTGTAGAACCTGATTTTCATCTCGGACAACCGGTTAGGTGCGCTTGTGGCCGTATTAATCGCGATTCTGTTTCTGTTTTTATTTTTTCCAAGCGACTCTTATTGATTACATGACAAGTTCAAATGTGACTGCTATTTGCAGTTTCAGTTGAAGTGCAGGCCAGATAGTTTGTGGCTTAAAGGCCCAAAGACAAAAATTAACTAGGTATTGTAGCGGATTTTGTTCTCCAGTTAAATCCCATATAGAACTGAAACTTATTCTTAAGTAAAGTGTAATCCGTGTAATCTAGGACCTTTTACGATTACGTTTTTGTTTGAAATGAAAAATACAGAAATATCCGTCGTGATTGTTATGTTTTTTGCCTGGGTTGACACAAACTCAAAGCACTCGAGTGGTAATTAGACTAATGCACTGCAGCGGACTCAGGAACCCCCGATAAAGGTGGAGTACGACATGAATCACTGCCCGAGAAACTAGTTTCGCTGCGAGCTCACTGGGGAAACCCAGGATGAGCCACACCGGTGAGCCCGATCACTGACCTGGTGCTAATTGACCGAAAAGAGATGTGACGCTTACCCTCGAGACTCTGGTCGTAGCCCTTGGTGAAGTACAGCATTGCCTTGGCCGCCCGTTCCGGTGTCTTGATCAGTCCCTGACGATCGGGATTCTCGCCCAGGCCGCCCAGGAGCAGGCGGTACGAGCGGGCCATGTCCGGCAGCAGGGCCTCTCGCGTCGGCGGCTTGTGGTCCAGCTCCAGGTCGTGGTGAAACATGCACTTCTCGTGGCCTGCAACGGGAGAAGAGAGCACATTAAAAACATTATCAAGAGTGTCGCGATAGGGAGGCATTGCTCCCCTCCGGCGGCAGTGTGTGGCTGTCTAAATACTATCCCCGATCCGAGACGCATCTCTGACCCCTGAACCAAAACAATAACCCACTGATACGCGGCTGGCTTATCGCCCAAAGAGTTTGTATAATTCTCCTCCTCGTGGACTGCTACTCTTACTCCCACTCCAACTCCAACTCCTAGATTCCTAGATTTCCCCACCACTACCTGGCGTTGTCGATGTACGCGGTGTCATTGGTGTTTTCGGGTGTGTACCGTCGCTATCCGGAGTGCTGCCATTGGTCTTTAGGATGAGACGGGGTCTCTGGTTGCCCGATGGGACCATCTCTTCTGCTGGCGTGGCCGGATTCGGGACAGACTCTTCCTGCTGGGCCTGGGCCCTGTCCGCCAGCGAGGAGGTGCCCGAGGTGCTACTTGTTGAGCACACGCTGTTGTTACGTCCACGCGATAGGATGTGGGCCTGCGGGAAGTTGGTGTCGTCTATAGCGTCGTTCAGCTCGCTGGCGCTCATCTCGGACAACTGGCGAGTGAAGCTCATGACGGTATCGAAACTTGGGCTTGTTTGCCTCGCGAACGGAACTCAATTTGACGGAGCGCTGGCACACAATCTTCTAACTTGGCCCGAGCTGTTTTCTATATATTTTCGCTGATGTCTCTGTCTTGGCGCTTGGTGCTCGCTGTTCCGTGTGTTGGCGCTTCGGGTGGCTTTGCTCTTCTGACTGGCTGCTGTGGCCAGTGGTGGCAATAAGAACCTCTTGAGCGGAGCTTTGAGCGGAGGAAAGCTCCACCCAGCCCATCCCCCGTGCCCGCTCTGCAAGCTCCGCAGTGGAGCCAAGCTGAGCTGAGCGCAGGCCCATAGTAGCTGCGCTCGTACTTGTTGCTCTGGAAGGAATCGTGGTGCTATAGCTACAGATACGGGCAACAAAATAGGAAAGATACGTATGTTTTTTATAACCTAGTAAAATGGCGTCAGCTCAAGGTAATGGGGTTGGATATTCCTAAATAAGAGAGCAAAGTATTTTGGGGTTTCCACCACCATAATCATGATTAAAATATCTCAAAAACGTAAGAATATTCTCAATATGAGTTTATGTTCTTAAAAATTATACTCAAACTGAGTAAAAATCATCAAAAAGTAAGTACAAATGGACTTATAATTAGTTGCACCTTTAAATTTACACTTTGTAAACTTATATGTTTTAACTATTTACATTTTTTTAAATATTTTTGTTTGCTAAATTTAAGACTGTAGTTTAGTTATACGATTTCCATGTGCGTGGTTTGTGGTTTGCCAAATTTTAAAACAAACTTCATAGTATGATAGCTTTAGCTCTCTCTCAGAGACTAAGATCTTTCCTCACACGGACAGACGGACAAAACTTTATTGACTCGGATGGTGATCAAGATTGGGGTCGTAGAGCCCTCCACTGCCTATATACCCTATGGGTACCGCGTATAATAATGAAGCTAACAATATACGATAACGAGAAAGAAAGCTAGCTTCGGGAAAACGCAAGTTTGTATACCCTTGCAGTGTGCAATTGGTTCATTGAAAAACGAACCATTTTAGTAATGTTGAAAAAATATCGAATTTTGTACATTTTACATGTAGAATTTTACATTTTCATATAATCGACCGATCTTAATGAAATTAAAACCGTAATTCTAGGACCGTAAGAAACTGCAATATCTCAAAATTTATATAAATACGTTTAAAAACAGAGAAGTTAAAATTTTTTTACGTTAATTTCGCCATCATTCCTATGACAGCTATAGGATATAGTAGTCCGTTCCGACATATATATTGCGTGCTATAGAAATAGGACTATGCTAAAAATTTCAGCACGGTAGCTCAAAAACTGAGAGACTAGTTCGCGTAGAAACCGACAGACGGACAGACGGACATGGCTAGATCGTCGCGGCTGGTGATGCTGATCAAAAATATATATACTTTATGGGGTCGGAGATGCCTCCTCCACTGCGTTGCAAATATAATGGCAAAATTATAATAATATAATAATATATAATAAAATAACGTAAATTAGCTTATATGCTTATCAAAGATTTTATTCGAAATATCAAAAATATAGTCGTACGAATTTTACGATCTATGATCATTCCTGAAGTCGAAATAAACTAAAGTGAAGAAGCTGGACTAAAAATAAAATTGAAATCTGTACACATTAATTTGGGAATTTGGAATTAAGATACTTTAACTTCCTACACATTAATAATACAACAACCGCAACAATAATGCAGCCCTGAGAAAAGAATGATATTATTTTGACCGCAGCTGTCCACTTTGTCAATGCGACTCCCTTTGTCATCAGGGATTGTTTGTTATGTCCTTCAGGCCCGGCGCCCAAACTACTCGACATGGCGTCAGCCGTCAAGGGCTATTTAGTTTTAACTTTCAGCTCAAGCAGTCCGGCTCAAGCACAGCTGACTTCCTAAATTCTAACCACCGCTCGTCCCTCTGCCCAGCTGCGCCTTTGCTCCGCCGTCGGCTTCAAAGTCCAGAAACATGGCTCACCGCATTCGGTTGCGAAGCGATGACTTCGACGTCATCGGCGCCGTGCCGCGTGATCTGTCGGTGATAAAGAACTTCCTGAAACGCGATTGTGCCATCAAGCGGCTGATCGACATCGAGGAGGAGTTCCTGCAGCAGTGTATAGAGCGGGGCGAGGACCCCATGAAGCCCACGAAGACGAGGAAGAGTGGTAACGACATAGTTCCGCGAGGCAGCCGACGGGGATCCAGTGTACCAGAGCCCAAGCCGGATCCCTGCCAGAGCCAAACGCCACCAGACGCGATGGCGCCGGACTATTGTGATCCATGTCGGAGGCTCAAGACCTCCGTGGGTCTGGAGGAGGTGAGTGACCTTTACCAATCCACGTTCTGTGATTAGACTTTTCCGAAATATCAAAAATTTCTAAATTAATCAATCTTCCCGAGTAATGGTGCTGCCTTTTCCATGCAGATCTTTTTTAATTGTTCTATCAGAAAATTAAATGTACAACTTTAAAGTCTTTGAAGCACGGTACTGCTGGATTATCCAATCTATATTTGTATACCACTCCAGTTTGAAACCTAATGAAACTCAAGAATCAAGAAGATCTAGCTAGAGTCTTCTTCCTTTTAGGAAATATATTAATCGCTTGCCATTTCGCAGCTCACGAAACCGGCCATAACTAATCCTGCGTACAACCAAGCTCTGCCGCCGTACTTTGACGAGGAGACCGTGATGGGCAATTCGATGCCGGTGAAGTTTCGCTTCCGGCGCAAGTTCAACCCCTGCGACCAGGAGAAGCCCAACAGCCTGATGTGCACGACTACGCCGAGCACAAACGTCGTGGTGCTGACCAACTGCTGCGACGTGATGGCCTGGCCCAGCCAGCGCGTGGCCCAGATGAACCGTGTGCCTGTGACCATGCTGACGGGAGAGGCCGATCTCACCGAGTATATGCTGGAGGAAGAGACCATTATGTGAGGGACTGCCGCAAAAAAGGGCCCAGCGAGGACAAATAAGTTTGAAATAAAGCAGAAAGCATCTTCACCATTCGGTCTTATTTCCCTTTTTGGGTTGAGGGGAATCCCTACAGAATCTGACTTGTGGGGCTTCAAGTATAATTGACCGTCTGCCAGATGGTCGGATTTGCCTTTCCCTGCATAAACTCCCAATTTAATCAATTTATGCCACTCGGATTCAAAGAGATGCGCATGCAAAATGAATCTCTAACGCCTTTCGGTCAATTTTGCATTTGATTCGCTTCGAAGAGTTGAAGGCGAAATTGGGATTGTTTTTTAAGTCACTTACTATATATCTGGTCAAAAATAAATACAAATTGGCACTTGAAGGTTCTATTCCATATCAATGACATATTTTTTGACATGTTTAATTTCTTATAAACTCTTATTAAATTTTTGTTGTTTCACATGGTTTTTAAGTCCCAAACTCACTTGTTGAAAAGTATCTCTCTCTCTAGAGTCTAGACTGACTTTCTGACGGAATATCTATTTATCTTTTGTTCTTAAGGTACAGAGAGGATATATTATGACAAAATATTCACTTGCCGAAAGTAGACCAGTCAATTTCCTACATTAATTTGTCTTAAAGCCAGAAACATTAAAAATCACTTCCATCACTGTTAGCAAGGAATAAATCAGTTGCAAATAGCTCTGGTTGGGTTAGTTTACATAAAGCTAAGACAGCTGCAGATGACATAGACATTGATCGTTCTAACTTGAATGACGCATTCCAGTCACAGTGATACCTCTCTAACAGCCACCTCTTTTTACTGTGGGGAATCCCTAAATCCCTGTTAAAAAAAAAAGCCTAGTGACACTATCGAAACAAAATCTTGGAAGACAGAAGCGATGGGATCGGCTGGTCCCAGTTGGCCTCTTCCTGGGAAGTCAACCTGTTGGAGCAATTAAGCCACAGCCAGCATTAACATTTTCCATAGGGCAGGCGGCTGCCTAGCCAGGCAGCCAGGCAGGTGTTCTCTCTGGCTCTCTGCCCCACAATTTCCGGCCCACAATTACGTATTACGGAATCAGGAATGCCATTAAGCGATCAGGGATTGGGGACTCCGAGCTGGCAGGGTTGCCACCGGTTGCTGCCATTTGCTAGGAGAATTTTTTAAGTGGCTCAATTAGCAGCAAAGCACCCGTGCGCCGTGCGCCGTGAGTCTGTCTCCGCTCTCAGCGAGCCGAGCCGTTCAGTCTTTTTTATTGACCGCAATCGCTCAAATGTGAAGTACTGCGGCTCGGCTTATTAGTCACCGACCGACGGACGGACTTCAACTCACACTGTGAGGGGCGATCGAAGAAACTAAATCTGAAAACGGCAAAGCCCACGAATCGAAACCGTTTGGAGCGCCGTACTCGCAATTAAACACTTTTAACCTTCACAAAAGTAGTTCAGGTCTGTGTGCCCGTGCCCGTGCCCTCCCCTCCTCTTTGCCAATCATTGACCGCTGGCCAAATACCGGATCACTAGCCGAGGAGTTTATGTCTTTGTCTTTCGCTCATGGCCCGCAGTTTGCTCCGCTCCCGATCCGGCACTTGCCAAGCGCCAAGCGCCAAGCGCCAAGTGCCACGCAAATCTTTCAATGTCAATGTCAATATGCCCAGTCCAGGCCAGCCCAGTGCCAGAGCTACTAACTCTCCAGCACTACAATCTTCTGGTACGGTATGTACATATGTTCCTCTCGATATCCGGCACCGTGCGGTTTGCATATGGGACAGAAATCAGAGCTGATTCTGCGGTTTATGTGCGAAGAATCGTCTGGGTTTTATGCGGCGCAGCATCGCCGGAAATCGGAGTCGACTCATTATGCGCATCTGATTGAATTTCAATGGCCGCCTCTAACTAATCTGGGTGTGATGCAATATCAGGCAAAGATTGCATCCAGCCACTTGGAAGGCTGTGTTACTCGGAAACTAAATATAGATTAAGATCAGCCCATGGGTTTCTTAATACTAGTCCTCGCTGTTTTGAGCACTAGGATTGATCATAAAAATATAGAAATATTTAAATCCTAAAAAGGCCTCAAATAATTTTCCATTGCAATTATGCAATTGATAATTGTAATGCAAAGTGAATGTACTGCAGGGATTCGAGAAAAAAAAAAATATATTAAATATATTCTATTGAGTCAGGCACTGTGACTGGAATTAAAAAGGGGAAGTGCACTTATAGAATATATTAATTAAATGTATATTGAAAAAGGGATTCCCAAAAGTAGCTGACGCATATCCTAAGACTTCAACTGATAAAAACGTCTATTAGATGGGGAATCGCTTTGCAAACTTTTTCACAACTACAACCTCATAGACTGTCAGTAAATCGGCCAATATCATTGGAATAAGGGTCAGGCTTAACCGAGCCAAACAAGGTTTGATGGAGGAAAGGTGTACAAATATCACTCATACGCAGTGTGTAACTTAACCAAATGGTCAATTATGACTCAGATACAGGGAAATGATTCAAGGAGGAGCAGGAGCGGGATAAATTTGTCAATGAGATGCTTTAGACCTGGGAAGAACTACTGTTTCCTATCGGGCTCCTATTACAGACCAGGAAAACAGGCAGTCCGAGCGATTTCAGTTCCTGCCCCTTTACCCGAGACCACTCACCGCTTCCGTTGCTTGCCAGCTCCATGTTGAGCATTTCCAGTTTCAGCTGCTGGCTGTTTTTGGAGCCCGCGACGGCGACGGCTACGGCGGTGTCAGCTGGGGCAGAGGCGCCGCCTGTCGGGATCGTGGCGGCAGCTTCCACGGCAACGGAAGCTGCGTCCGCGGGGGCGTCTCCATTTTGAGAGTTGCCATTTTGTTCGCTGGTCTGGGGCTTCATTGTTAACTGAGTTAACTGTTTTTAACCGAGTTTCGGGTGGATCTGGACTTCACGGAATCGAGGATACGGATTACTTTCGATCGCGGTACGTACGGCGCTTGTGTTTGGGTTGGCACTTGGCTTGGCTGCGTTTGGCGCGTTCGCTCCGAATTTATCTGCCGACTAAACCGCCCGAGATTTAGTTGTAACCTTTTTATTATGAAAAATCGAAAGTTCTGCCGAGAGAGCGAGCGTTCGACAGTTTTTTTTTTTTTCATTTATCTCGCTCCGACGGCGCTGTTAACTGTAACTCTGCTCTCCGCTCGCTTCGTTCCGCTGAGTGGCCAAAGCTTTCGGCTGGGCTCTCCGCCTCGACTCGCTCTCTTTCCGGCGATTGAAGCCAACCCCCCGGGCCGAGGACTCCAGGAAATTGAGAAGCACTTTTTTGTTCCTTGCAGCCACTTGTTTGTCGGCCGAAAGTTTCCGAATTTTTCGTTATTTCAAAACCTGCTGGCAGAGTAAACATTCGCACCCGCAAAAAAAAAGTAAAAAATATAATAATACGGCCATTAAGCAAACGTTGGCGCCTGGCCTAAGGCCCCGATGCAATAATTTCGCTTCGATAACCCGGCTCCGACTGCATCGTTAAGGTGTCATTGGCAATTATGGGGCGATGATAACGTTCGATCTGCAATAACAAATCCATTTTCAGGCTAAATCGTGCATGCGAGAAATTTGTTCGGTCATCTCGGTTCATTTGGCGGCTGATTGCGAGCCCCTGAATATGAATTACGGCGGGACAGGCGACAGGAAGAGATGAATAATTATGATTTCATTAACTTGTGCCATACCTGCCTACCTTCCAGATTAGACGTTATAGCCATATATGTACATATTACCTAATCACATTTCTTGATCAAATCTAGCCATGCCTGTAGGGAATGCAAGTACAGGCGTTCATAAATCTATATTAAACGAACAGCCGATCATCAGAAATGTAGGCAACGATCGTTGCTAACTGAGAGTGGATTGTGTCGGTTCTTTTTAGTAACCCTAGGTATTCATAAAGTACTAAGATATAATACCATTCAGCAAAGGATGTTACAGGCAGATTGAGCCATATCTGACCCTACAAAGTAGGTTTATGCTTGATCAGCATAGTTGAAAAACGCGACACAAAACGCAAAGAACGCATAAACCCTTTCAGAGCTGTAGCCGTAATTTTCTATAGGAAATCAATAAGTAAATAATATAATGTGACTAGCGCAACTATATATATTCCGTATACTGAGTGATAATCATCGATTGAAATTTTGAGGTCCAAAATGTATACTCTAAAAGGCAGCAATTAAAATGGCAGCGTTGGCCAAAAGTTCGAGTTGAGCAGCAGACTTCTTCTTTTGTTTTTCTTTTATTTATGTAATTTGAATAATTTAAATTAAACGCACAAAGCTTTGGGTATCGGATATTTCATAGTAGAGCATTTTGGGCTTTCCTCCTTTTCCAGTGGATGTGGGATAATTAATATGTATGTACAGGATCGTAAGAATAGGAAAGGCTTTTAAACTCAATTAAACGTTTGAAGTAAGAAATGCTAAAGCATTCCCTATATATTCCAGCCAAAGTTGTAACTTTTTTATGAGTAAATGATACTATAAACATTTTCCGAATTTATTAGTTTTTCTCTGTTTGTGAAACGAGAAGCAATTGAAGTTCAAGATGTGCTGCTTTATAATTCGCAGCTTACCTAATACAGAATACTGGCGCACAAATATAGATACGAATACAAGTGCAAGAGCAAAGCTCGCGCCGCGCTTGCGCCCTTTCGCCGCCTTGAGCAGCCCGTTAGTCATGCCTGCGAAATTATAAATAATATTAATTAGCCATTAATTGGACATTTACGTCCGATTTGCATGGCAGCCAACAAAAACAAAATATTTAACTTTTAAATTTTCCAGCATCGACGCTGCGCGCTCCGCTTTTAATGGCATTCAATGTCATTAGCTGACGGCTCAGCGACTTGAGTTATTCCCGGAAGGCGGCCGGACAAAGAGCCGGTTGGCTGCGCTGAGCGAGCACTTCCCACGTTTCACAGCTCCTGCACCTCACCGCCCACGCCCTGCTTGCCCTGCGCCTGCCGCTCCAGCTTCTCCTGCTCCATGCCCTCCAGCTGGGCGAGTGTCAGCAGTGAGATGCCCAGCTGGTCCTCGCGGGTGAAGGGCTGCGCCATGCGCCGCAGCCATCGTCGGGCCAGCTGCACGGCCTCCTCGGTGCTTAAGTTGCAGAAGCTGTCCACCAGGTGCTCCTGGATCCACTTTGGCAGACGGGAACGCTTGTCCTGGCGCGAAAAGCGTTTGTCCGCGAAGATCATGATGCCGTAGTCCGTCTTGCCGCGCAGCGCCCGGCCCACACATTGGGCCGCATGTCGCATGGCGTCGAAGGTCAGAAAGTCGTTCTCACGTATCTGAAACTGATCGCGGAGGTAGTCGAGTCGTGCCTTGAGAATGCGCGACTGCGTGTACACGTAGGGGATGCCGAACATGAGCACCGCGCGACCATAGTGATGGTCGAAATCCACACCCTCCGAGACCTTGCCACGCGCCACAGCCAGCAGCACCGCTCCGCGACCACAATCGCAGGCCTGCAAGTTGAAATAGGGTTTAGTCAACTTTAATTGCAATTGGCGTACACTCTTGCATCTAGTAGTAGCTAGTGGTAGCGAGCATAATACGGCTCAGATCAGAATGCACTTAAGTAGGAATAATCTAATAGCTTAATTCCGCCCTAAACATATCAGAATAATTATAACTAAAAGTTCTACGCTTATCGATATTAACTTTGTGAAACGGTAGGCTGGATCTATGTTTAAAATGTAAACCATTTGGCTTGAATACGGTTTCTGCCCCCCCTGTCAAAGTGCCTGACAGCTATCTGTCCGGAAAAGAAAATCACCAGATAAACTTATCGTAAACCAAACCGGTTTTCTGTATTAAAATTTATCTGAACGTAATAGACTAATAAATTCCTACTAACTATCGATTGTGGCTGTAGAGAACCGAATTGTGCTGTAAGGCGCAAATGCACGGTTGCTTTGGTATCGGAACCACTCAAAGGTGCTGTAAATATTTTTTCTTCTTCAAGTGGCTATAGGAAATTAGATTTTATTTTGCGGGTCGAAAAAGATTTAACAGGAATTCTGGGTCCTGGCTATAATAAACTCTCACATTTCCACAAAAGAGAATCAAATTTTCTTAGACGGAACTTTATCTGTCCGGTAAATTTTAAAAGGGAGGGTAGAAACCGGCCCTTACAGATTAAGATTTATAGCATTTCACTATTAAATGCACGAATGCAACTTGGTATATTCTTTTTATATTTATCTATTTATCAAGATCGGCACTTAACCAGTGATCTGACGAAATCGAAATGCTCCGTTCTGAAAGAGTGCGGAGGCGAGCGAACTATGCCAAGCTCATTCGGAGAGAAGCCCTAGCAGTCGCGATGCTTTTTTTTGGGACAATGGCAAAGTGTATGCGTCTCACCTTAACATAGTTCATCAAGGCGTAGCTCGTCTCGGCATTGTCCTGGGTTTCAATGAACAACAGCTTGTAGCGCAGCAAGGTGTCGACGATGCCCTGGTCATACCAAGACGCTACTACAGACTCCAGGTACAGGTAGGATGTGAAGAAGCAAACAATGCCGTCGGGCACTGTCTTGGCCACCTCCACCAGCAGCTGGCCATAGTTACGGATCACAGCTGTGTCCTCCCGCGTCTCGAACTTGGAGGAAATGGTCACCTGGTCGTTGCCCTTGGACACAATCTGTTTACGGAATGTCATTACAGTAACAAATGGTAAAAATCAAGTAAGCACCAAGTGCTTACCATGGGCAGGAGACACGGACGAGCGAGCGTCATGGTAAAGCTGCTCATGACCACGGGATCGAAGTCGAGAATCTTTGGGTACATGTCCATGGGCGACAGTGTTCCCGAGGTGATGACAACCGTCTGGAAGCGCGAGAACACCGGAGCCATTGCAATGGACGAGTCCAAGCAGCTGAAGTGCAGTATGGGATTCGAGACCGTTGGAGTTTTGTCGTCGAACGGCTCGATGATGATGGTGAACCCTTTCGTATAGGTGGAAACCAGAGTGGCAAAATGCGTGATCTAAGGCAGATATGTTTAAGTTTTAAGTTCCCAATGGAGATCTTGAGATATAAGTGAGCCACGAAACCCACCAGAGTGAGAGCTCCAAACTCTGTCATATCACTGATCTCCAGGGTGCGCAGCAAGCTGGACAAGCGCTCAGCACAAAAGCGAAGGGGTTTCCGTTCAATGCAGATCTTTGAGGAAATATCCTTGAGGAAGCCGGCAGGCGATTCCTGAACCACATGGTGCACGCGCAGTCTGGTCTTAATGTACTCGATAAAGCGACGCAGGAAGCTGAGGAAGTGGTCGGCGTTGCGTATGTTTCCCGGCACCACCTCGGTCAGGACATCGCTGGGCAGAACAGGATTGGCCAGAATCATGTCCGTGTCCCGCTGCACACTGGCATCCTTCAAGCCCTGAACCATGCGCTGGTACTCCTCGTTGAGGCGATTCGTGTCCTCCTCGCGCATGCTGTACAAATAAATGAATTCACTGAAATCGGATTTGGGACCGGCACTTACTCCTGCACCAGTTTGGTCAGCTGATTCAAGGCATTTGTGCTGCGCTCTACGGTCCGCCTGTTGATCTTCACACTCATCGAGTCGATGCAGACGTTGTCAATGTTGTGAGCCTCGTCGAAAACCACGCAGGACTCGCGGCTCATCTCCTTGGACACCACCTGGGCTATCTTCGGATCTAGCAGGTAGTGGTAGCTGTATACCACAATGTGGGCATGGGCAATCTGGAGCGGGAAAACGCTATACTATAGTACATGTCCCAGCGATGAACAACCCAAGCTTACTGCATAACGCGCCAGAAAGTAGGGGCACCAATTCCGCGAACGCCCGTACTCCTTCATATCATCGATGCTATAAACGCCCACTGGCAGCGTGGACTCCTTTCCCTCCAGGCTGAATCCCTCGAAGTACTGGCCTGCAGGAAACAAATTGTCAAGTCGGAAGTGGGAAACCAGCAGTAGGCCCTTACAGATAGGCGTCTCGGTGTCCATCTCGTGCCGGTCGCGAATGTAGCTGGCCGTTAGGCCATAGCACTTGCCGTCCACTGCCTTGCCCTCGCGCTCCTTGCTCACCTCGGGGTGGATGCACATGTTCTTCCGGGAGCTGAGCACCAGGCCGGTCAGGGGCGGCGGATTCGGGCAGTTGCGCTCGTAGTAGACCATCAGGTTCTGCAGCTCGGCGATTACCTTCTCGATCTCCGGCACCGTGCGCGAGCAGTAGATCAGCTTGCGCACTGTCTCCGGGTGCTCCACCATGTAGGCGACGATGAGGGAGAGTAGCGTGGCCGTCTTGCCGGTGCCCGAGGGCATCTCCAGCAGACAGTGGCCCTTGGCGTCCAGGCTCCGCTTCAGCTCCAGCATATACGCATACTGCTCCGGGTATATGTACTCGTACGGGAAGTAGACGAGCAGGCCGTCTACGCTGAGCCTGTTGGGAAGTCATTAGCGAGCTCCTTCCACTGATCCGGCCCTTAAACTCACTTCATTTTGCGAATATCTCGGGATATTTCCTGCGCCTTCGGTTGATTCTAGGGTTGTCGAAAATATATCAAAATATCAAAATATCGATATATTTGCAAAAAAATAAATATTTTTATCATGATATTTTTAAGCTGTAATATCGATATATAAATATTTTTTTTTTATATTTTCTGATATTTTGTTTTCGTTCAGCCCCTACGAAAACGAGTTCCACTTATATATTTCTTTGCCAAATAGTAATTGGGAAGCTGACACAATACAGTGTTGGACTTCACAACAGCAGACCATGCAACATTTGTCTAAGTAAGCACTACGGTATCTGATAATACCAGGTAGCTCGGTATCCTCAGAAAGGATGGCTTCGGCAATTAAATGTGTAGTGTGCGACTCACGCAGCCGTATGACTGATCGGCACGTAACAAATCGTGTATTTTGAAAGACACTGGCGAAACAATATTGGAAATAACTTTAACTTTAACTTACAGTATTTTCCATGGCTTTAAGTAATAAAAGCTTAATATGAAGTATTTGTGTTGTTAGTTTTGTTTGAATGAATTCATGTGGATCATTAGGATCAATAGAGAGTTAATCTATACGAATAATGAGATAGAGAGAAAGAGATTTCTAAAGGCTTTCTGATCCTAAAAAAAAAAAAATTTTAATATCATAAATACTCGATATATAGATATTTTTTCTTGATATTTAAAAAAATCATTTTGATATTTTTCAAAAATGACAATATCATTGATACGATATTTTTTAAATATCATGCAGCCCTAGTTGATTCAAAACCAGTGTGGCCGCCAGTGCAGCCAATTTAGCTACCGGTCTCACTTAAAATAGCTAAAAAATAGCTAAAAATAGCTAAACAATTTTCAGTGGTACCCATTTTGTACGAAGAATTGGCAGCACTGGTGGCCACAACTTTCCTCGAAAAGTACGGCATCGCCAGTATAGTACATTGTTTTTTTTGAGAAAAGCCGAATTGTTTGCGGAAAACAACCTCCACACCCCCATGGACGATCTCAATCCCCTGGCAGGCACGGCCCACCTTCTGGAAGAGGTTGACAGTGAGTAGTGCGGCTGACTGACCGGAAACATTGAAACGAGTTCCCACCCGGCAACTTACAGAGAAGCTGATGGTGCTGTTGCGGGACGGACGGACGCTCATTGGATACCTGCGCTCCGTGGACCAGTTCGCCAACCTGGTGCTGCAGCGCACCATCGAGCGGATACATGTGGGCAACGAGTACGGCGACATTCCACGTGGAGTCTTCATCATTCGCGGCGAGAATGTGGTGCTGCTGGGCGAAATTGTAAGTGGAACGAGACATTTTGCGTATTTTGTTCGATTCAGGATGCCCTTATGCCCCCAACAGGATCGCGAGAAGGAGCAAAAGCTCCCGCTCAAAGAGATCTCCGTCGACGAAATCCTGGACGCCCAGCGCCGCGAACAGGAGCAGCGGCAGGAGAAGCACCGCCTAGTGTCCAAGGCGCTCAAGGAACGCGGCCTGGCCGTTGACGCCAATATAATCAATGAGGACTTCTGCTAGAAGGACCCAACCAATACCCTACTACACAGATAGAATAAGCTCAAAGATTTTCGTCACTTTGTATATTTGTACTGCATTAAAAAACTATATATTAAAAACTATGTACATAAGTAGCTATGTAACCTGTTCAGCCTGTTCCCGACCTCGACTCGGCGCCGGGTCCCGCGCCTGCCTTTGAGCCGCTCTCCTCGAGCAGTATATACTTTTCCAGTATCTGATACAACTCTACCTTGGCTTTGATCTTGTGCACGCGCGACAACTGGCGCAGATAGGCGGCGATGGACTTGCAGAAGAAGTCGTCCTCCGTTTCAGAGGTATTCGGGGTGGCTATCTCCGTGGTAGATTGCTCTCGCTCCTGGCTTGTATTGGCCACACAGACTACGTAGTCGCTCACGTCGGCTTGACTGTGATCGTCGGGTTCGGAAGGCGGCACGGCGCTCGCCTTGGCAGTGGTACCCTCCGGATGGAAGGTGACCACCGTGCTGGACAGGGCCTTGTTTTCGACCTCCGGATCGAACTCCTCGTAGCTATCTTGATCGGCCTCGTCCTGGCCATCGTCCGCCTCCACGAGCACTGAATAGGTCTCGGACTGCGTCGTCTGCAACTCCAGCTTGGCATCGTAGTTCGGGTCATCGCTCTCATCATATACCTGCGAGCCTTGGTCCTCGATCATAGAGTCGTTGTCCAAGGCCAGGCGGATTCGCCGCCGACGCGTGTCCACCTTGAGCCAACCTGAGGGCTTCTGGCCTCTGTCACGTTCGCGTCCTCGCCGCTCGCGCCGTTTGCGCACAAAGTCCCGCAGAAAGTCCATCTTCCTGAAGAAGTCATTGTGCCCGAACTCGCCGGACGGGTGCAGGCGCTTCTGCTTGAGCTCGCGAGAGTATCTATCACGTAGGCATGTCCAGCGCCGCCGTGCGTCTGTCGTCGAAATGTTGAGGACGTCGGCTACTTTTGCCCAATCCTCCTCCTTCCGCTGCGAGAGCCGGAAGGAGGGCAGTTGAGGATCGTAAAGCGACGGCGTCTCGCGAATGGTGCGGATCAGTAGGATGTCCGATTCGTCCAGGGGGCGATGGTTGGAGCTCATTTTGGTTATTTATTTTTTTTAATTTTTATTTATGCTTGAGCCCTTTACAACACCTTGGCTTGACACGTTTTTCTACGCTGTGCAATACTGACTGAATTCACCACAGAGTTTACCACGGTTATTGCATCAGTCTGGCAACGCCGTTTAGTAATGGTTAATGAGCTAGAGGTGGAGAAACATCGATGCATCGATGTTTTTGAAATGTTTGGGAACATAGATATTTCCCCATAAAACATCGATTTCGTCACATCACTAAAGCAAGGGAAAAGATTTTAATTTTTTTAGAGCTAATTATTTTTTAAAATATTATTTGTTCTAATTTTATTCGAAAAACTTCGATGTTTTTTGTTTAAAGCCTAGTACTCAGACCGACGAAAAGTGTTCGTAAGCAGTGCGAGAGAGCAAGAGGGTGACTATTGTCCCCTCGTTTTGACTCACTGCTTAGATACACTTTTCGTCTATCTGAGTACGTAGCTTAAACATCGGAAAACATCGATGCCAGCAAACATCGATGTTTCTCCACCTCTGGAGCAAACTGAACTTTTCCGCGCTTTCTAAACATTCGGAACTAACAATTACAAGGACTCTGAATAAAGGTGGAGAACATCGATGTTTTCAAAAAAAACACCTGTGTTTAAAATATAAAGCAAAACATTTGTTTTTTGCTATAAAAGTTTTAGGATGCAGAAGACAAAAACTAGACAGAACGATTTTTATGAATTCAGGCGAAACCGTTCACAGTGCTTGCGAAATCGAAGGCGAAGCGCTCGGCGTCCTGACTTCCTAGACGCCCCCTTTCTTTCCAGCTTCTCGCATTTGTAATACTTTACTTGAGCTTGGCCATGGCCTTTTTTAAAGCTTAAAAGTGGACAGCTTTAGATAGCCAAGCCTTGTGGATAAAAAGGTCCCGGTGGGACTTTTTTCTCATTCGCTTTTGTTCATGTAGTGAATCTCTCACTGCTCTGCTCCTTATGAATTTCCTCATAAAAGTACAGAATTCTATATGGAGCGGAGCAGCACATGATTCAGGTATACCTGAATCTCTCGCTTACCACATGCTGACTTGGGCATGCATCCCTAAGGTCATCGCTGTTGCACATAGAATTTGACACAGATTCGTTCGCCACATGAAGCAAAATCCGACTGGAGTGCTGGTGGGCAGCAGTTGCGTCGGCGGCGGTGCGCAGGAATCCTCTCACGATCAGCCTGCACAGGAGTCGAGTCGGTAGCGAGGGCGGATACTCGATTTTTCACATCTCCACCGTGCGCAGGACATCCTCCACTTACTTCTCCTTTGGCAGGGTTAGGTGATGTGAATTCGGGATCATAAGAGACTTGCGCAGTCTTAAGTCTCCAATCGAGAGTCTGGCTGATGAAATCCTCATTGTTACTTATACGCAAATAGAAAATAAAGTCTAGCTGTTTTACTTTTAATTAGTTAACATTAGCTTGAATTTTGAATTGAATTTCATTTTCCGACATATCGAAACCAAAACAAACAAGAGGGAAAGCTACAGTCGAGTGTGACCGACGCGTCGGTGAGATACTCGTTGAAAAATGAAAATGTTTGCTAATAAAGACAAATGAAGCTAGAAACATGTTGAGCAACACCCAAAACATACAAATGTAGCTAGGAACATGTGGAGCAACACTTTATTGTTAATAACTTCCATGTTTACTATCCGATTTTACTGAAATGCCTTTTCATTTATTTTATCTATTTAATTCAAGCCAAAAATCACGGCTTAAGCTTATATAAAGTTTTTATGATTTTCAGGGGCAGAAGTGGGCGTGGCCAAATTTTAAACCAAACTTGATCTGCGTGCAACAGATTCCAATTTTGTCACCAAATTTGGTAACTATATCTTATAGTCTCTGAGATCTGTTGTTTCACACGGACAGACAGACGGACAGACGGACATGGCTAGATAGACTCGGCTGGTGACGCTGATCAAGAATATATATACTTTATAGGGTCGCTGACTTCTCCTTCTGCCTGTTACATACATTCTCGGTTGGCACTAAAGCCTAATACTCACCAGCGCTAAACCTTAGCTAGCTAAAACTGATTCATAATTCTAGTGTGACCGGTTTTATGGTGTTCACCGAAAATCCATACGAATCGGCCAAACGGCCATACTGTCAGCTGTGTTCGTTTTCAATTCAAATTAAACGCGGTCAAACGAACAAATTACTAAAATTACTTAAATTATGATTTCCAAAGCCGCGGGGCCAGCTTCCGATGCCGCCGACGAGGACGAGCTGCTCCTGGCCCTGCAGCTGCTGCTACTACCACTGCTGGAGCGCTGCTTCAGATCCAGCTGCGGAGTGTTGACCCGAGGCATCTTTGTGTGTCTGGTCTCTTCCGTCTGCTGCTCCACCTCCTTGTCCAGGTGGCCGATAGTGGGTCTCTCTGCATTGTAGTCGTAGAACACCTGCGAAGTGTCGCCCTGCCCATAGTC